>RJWT010004774.1:0-32485 GCA_004365215.1 Cuniculus paca
AAGTGAGCTCAAGGCCAGCCTGAACAGCATACTGAGACCCTGTCTCAAAAACAGGGCTGGGGATCTAGCTCAGCGGTCTAAGCGCCTGCCCGGCAAGCTCAAGGTCATGAGTTCAATCCCCGGTTCCGCAAAAAAATAAAACATAAATAAATAAATAAAATAAAATGATGCCAGAAAGATTTACTGTAGAAACCAGAAGCCCAAGTACTTCAGTCACAGTAACTTGTTGTAGCACTGCTGCTGGTCTAGCCTGCATGAGGGCTCAACCATACATGGTTTGGTGTCACTCTAGAACTGTCTTGACTTTAAGCAACATAATCATTTCTTATCTAACAAACAAAAGTCGCTGACTTTTTGTGCAAGGTTATTTGCCTTATCTACTGCCAGAAGGAAATAACTGCTATTTAACCTTCTAGTTCAGTGGAATCCATTAATTTTCTTGTATATTTCTCTATGATACTGCTAGCAAGGTTCCTAACTCTGAGGTTTTAATTGCATTGCATTCTGTATGAAACTGGCTCTTTTAAGACTAATATAAACACATCATTTTTACAAGTAAATTTCTTCCTTCAGCCAAAATACTATATTCTTAGTTCCTGAGTATTTCTTGTTCAGACAATAAACATTTTAAGTGGACAAACTGGAACCTTTTCTTTAGGTCTCTCATTGTGTATAGTTTTCCAGGAACAGGGTCAGGGGTGTTTTACTAACATTATATTGTTAGGTTCAGTAATTCACAGAACATAAATAAAGATAGGCATACACATAAGTCAGTTTTCACTCTAACAAAATTAAGAGTAGCATCTGCTGATTACCTTGACCTAAAGTTATGATACAACTTCGTGAATTTAGATCTTACACCCTCAATAAGTATTCTGCGTTATTTCTGGTATGTTGGTAATTCTTCCTGGTGTGTGTGACTTTGTTTTGATGTTTTGAGTCATGCATGAGTTTCTCCTTTTGTTGTCTTTATTATACTACTTTTTCATGAACTGAAGATTCAGAAAGATACTGATGTTGTAATTCAGAGATTTCATCTACAGGAAAAAAAAATCACTTCATATTTTGGGGTAGGAAAAAAATCTTTACTTTTGGCACATAGGTTCTACTTTTATCTGATTGGCAAGGGAAAAGTAGGAACATAATATAAAGAAAAAATTCTTCAAACAGAAAGTATAGGAATTCGACACTGAAGAGAAAAAATTAGATTATGAGCCAGCATGTTCTTTTTTTTCTTTGATATTTGGGAATATAAAAGGCAACATCAGTGTGAAACAGAAAGACCACTCAAACAGATACAGGACAAAAAAATAAATCAAAACAAAGAGACAATAACTGTAAATTGTGAATTAAGACAGTGACATATGCTCACATATACTATCGAATTTGGATTTAATTGACCTGGAGAAGAGTTTCAACTGACAAATACAGGGGTCATTAAGAATGTGCTTTAAAGGGTTTCTCAGGGTACGGCTTGCTATTCTAAAAGAGCCCAATTATTGCTGATACCAAATTAATTTATGCTTAGAAACCACAGATCTATTATGTATATTTTCTATACCACCATGGAGAAACTGATGGAAAATGCTGACCTCCATTCTCACTTGGACTTCACAACCAATGAGTTCACAATGGAAAATCAGCCAACTAGAAATTAAAATTAAAGTTCAATGAAACAGAAAAATCTCATGTTGTATGCAGATAAAAAGAAAATAAATTTTTCTCTTATAAGGAAAATATTTTTAAAAGTTCCCAAATTTTATTTTATTATTGTAGTCTTTATTCTATCAAACCATATTTCCTATCACTAGCAAGATTACTGTCTAATACTATTTACTGACTACCATACTATGGAAAGAAACTTGAAGGATTTGGTCTTCTCTGTAGATAGTTATAAATACCATCAGCTCTCTGAATATCATCAAACTAGTAGAGCCGAAGTTTTTCTTACATTAGACTGAAATTTAAAAGCTGGAGGTTGAAATATGGCTATGGGAAAACAGCCAAATCCTAAATCACAAGCAAAATCCTGTGATGAAGCTGGGTATCTGATTTAGTCTTCCTTTTCAGAACCTACTCCCTCTTCGATTTAGTTTCATTCTCACTAACCACAGCTTTTGAATCTACTTCTCTGCATTTACAGATCTCTCCCCAAAATACATACTACACCCTAGCTCATAATCTGCCTGCAGCCACTTTTAAAGAATGCTACATATACACTAATCTAACTGGATGCTGACTCTCTTGGGCAAGCGCAATTTGAAAAGTGCCTGGGTTCAATTATGGCAAAGAAAATGAAATGCCCTTCAGCAAGCCTGGTTAATACACAATCATACTTAAAGGCATACTGTATAGTTGACATTTGCTGTAAGAGTATTTCATCTTAATAAGATTATTAAATAAAAACTATTTCCCCCAATGTTTAACTTGCTTATGCTACTAATTTTACCTTATACCAAAAACTCGTTTCCAAGTAACTTTTAAAGAAAGTTATAGCTTTGAGGCAACAAGAAAACTCAATGCATTACAATAAATATTTCCAGTAGAATTTATCATCCACACAAAATGCTGACAAGTTGTATAAATACTAAGTTAAATAATTATTTTTAATTTATGTTCTCATACTGATAACTATATATTTTTACCTTGAGAAGATACGTGGGAATATTACTGAAATCCACTGGCAACTTCAAAAGGAAACGAGCTGAAAATTCACCAGTCTGTTGAAAGAAAGGTATAATAAGATAAAAATGAAAAATAAATTGAGAAGTGACAATTATAGCTAAGGCCACAAGTTCAACCTGTTCAAAATGCAAGTATCTTCAATTTGGGTTTCCTAATATCAAGCAAGAAAAGAAGGTTGAAAAAGTAGAGGTGAATCAAAAAGAATTCTCAAATTTTCAGTTACTAAAAAGGATAATTTGAAATTTTTAAATCTAAATTTTAAATGTGCAGTAAAATTACAAAACAATAGTATTACTTTTTGTTTCTTACAAGTATAAAAGGAATATATGAATGTCTACTATAGGAATACGAATAGACTAGTTCTTAGATTCATTCGCTTTTACTGAAGCATTCAGACCACTTCACTAATGTTTATAACTCACATGGCCACAACATATGTCATTATCCTTTATAGGGTGTCTAGAAGTATGCATAAAGGTTAAATTTCCACCCATATAAAGCAGTATATAACCGACCACCCCAACCAAGTTTCTAATCTCTAAAAGTCTATTACCATCATTATCATCAACTAATTTTTTTTGTTAAATTCCTTTACAAAGTAATCTCTAGAGGAAGGTGTACCCAGATTTGGCAACTGAAAACATTTAGCTAAGTTATAAATAATGGTTCCTAATATTTATTCATTTATGCGAGGAGGTTACTGAGGATTGAACTCAGGGTTGTGCGCATCCTATACAAGCACGAGCCACACCTTAGACCAGCTCATATTTTCTAAAAGGGAAAACTCATGTAAAAGAAAAACTTATCTTCTCAATTTTTATGATGTGACAGGCCAGACAACCACCCTTTTGGGGTCACTTTTTTTTTTTAACTTGGTCACAGTCTAGAGAAGGGGCTTTTCAAGTGGGTGGTACAGAGACCTAGGAGTTCAAAAGCTGGTGGGGTCCTGGGTCCTCCACTCTATCTCACTGCAAGCATTCAGCTTGACTTGGGCTTCTGACATAGTGAATTTCTCTAGGAGATGTCTGGCCAAAGAACTGCAAGGTAGGTCTAGAGCTATCCTTAAAAAAATGTATTTCTGTCCTTTCCACTCTGTGACTACTAAAAAGCTCCCAGTATCTTCTCTGCTTTCTCCCATTGGGGAAGAAAAAAATGAAACATACAAACTCCTCAAAACACATCTTTAAATACATCAAGAATTTACAGATATTTTGTAGATGAACTACAAACAAACACCTATGCCACCTTTTACAGATTCCACAACCATCCCCACTTCTTTGTACAAAAACCCGAGCAACTGGTTTCAAGGTTCTGGCCCTAATTTTAAAATTATGACCTAAAACCTTAAAAATGCAGGCAAAAATATAAACCTTGAGCTCAGAAGATAACAGAGATAACTACCATCAACCTGGTTGTTTGTTTGCCTTTGTTTTTTTAACTGCTTACAACATCTTATAACTTGCATCAGCCTCTGGCTAAGGACAGAACATTTCTCCATTACCACAAGTATAACCTTGTAACAGAAAAGCAAAAATGAGAACTGAATAAACAAAATCAAAGTGGAGGCAAGTCAGATAGAGTAGCAGAAGCCACTGTGCCACAAGCATGCCAATGGTGACAAACAAGACTGATGGTCAGAGATGAGCAGCTGCTCTTAGTATTAAATGTCATTATGCATGGGCTTCCTACAACTCAACACAGGGCACAATACAGGGGTCACCGAAAATCTACAAATAGCTTATCATTTTGGGTGGGGAAAGGTTGGTGAGATCCTAGGATAATTCTTACCTTCTGTTATAGTCTAAGATTTCCATAAAGGTGTGGTTCTAGAGGACTCTAAAACTAATAAACCCTATTAAGAATAGTTATTTAGATTGAGTCACAGATGGACGTAAATGAGTCTGTTATTAAGTAAAAAAGGTCATTCATTGAAAAGGTAAGTACAGAGGCAATGTAATAAGTAACAGGATGAAGTGGAAGCTTTATAAGAGGGGCATCTAGTTTGCTAGGAGTCAAGGGTATGGAAAAGAAAACTCTAAAAGTCTTTTCTTGGTGCTATGTACAGTGCTGTAGAAGAGAGAACAGCCACCAAAGAACACATAATCCCATCAGCCATCCCCTTTGTCTCTCTTATACTATTTTTCCTTCTTCATTCACTCACTCCTATCAGCATGCAATCATTTTTAAAAATTCTTTCTTGACTTCACATCCTTCTGTAGCTCCCATCTCATTCTTGGTTCTACTTTATAAAAGTACCTCCTATTTTAAAATAATGAGTCTATATCAGAGTCTCTCATTCTCTCTAGTCAGCCTTTCCTGCCCAGCACTCTAGCCAAACAGCTCACAAGGCCATGAATGACCTCTCTGCTAAATTCAGTAGTCGTTTTTCAATCTTCGTCTTAGTGTTCTGTCAGTGGCATTTTGACACAGCTGATTAATCACTCATTTCCTGGAACATACTTCACTTGGTTTCCCAGGACCCCAGTTTCCAAAGTCTTCTCTACACTTGTACCACTTTCTGTTCTCCACAACCTCTAAACCCAGCGCACACCCACACTTACCTCCAAGGCTTTTTCTACAGTCCCACGTGGTCTGATCTAGGTTCATAACTTTAAATAGTATTTACATGCTGATGAATACCAAATGGTCTATTCTCCATCCCACACCTTCTCCTAATTCAAATTTAACTTATCCAGTCACCATGAACAAAACCAAATTCCTGATGTTATGCTCCTCCTTTGATATTTACTTCTCATTTTCAATACCTGGCAATTCCATTCTTTCAGTCTTTTCAGCTAAAAGTTCCAGGATGATCCTGACTACTTACTACCTTTCTTTCACATCTTACATTTAAAGTGGAAGCAAATCCACTGACTCCACCTCCAAAATATATCTTGAGTCCAGCCACTCTGCAACTCTGCCACCACATGGTCTCGACCACCCTTATCTCTAGGCCAGACAATTGCAATTGCCCCTAACTGTTTCCGCCCTTGTTTGGCTATACCTTATTGTCATCGCAACATGCACAGTGCTTCACTCAACCCACTAGTGAAATGGTGACCCTCATTTGCTAAAAACTCTCAAATGATGGGGACTTAGGGTTGAGGCAGGGGTGTCCCTGTATGTTCGGGCACAGCAAGAAGTTTGGCACTACTGGAGCAAATAAGCACTAATGCTGATCAAAGGTCACCAAGAAATTCTCTTCTTCACAGTGTAAGCAATTTCTAAGCCCCTGTAGGCTGTGCAAAAAACATTCATAAAATCAGTTAACACTAAAACGGATACTATGAATTTGACAAACGTGTTCAGTTCTGTCTGGGGATGTTCCGATGTTACAACAGGGGTTTAGAAAGTACCATGAGACTCAAAGAGGTTGGAGATGAGAGTTGGAGAGATGATGATAAATCAAACTCCTTTCTTCGTGTTTAATTTATGAGACAAACCACCTACCAATGAATAGACAGTCAATTCTACCTACTAGTGTAAGATGTCATTAAAAATGGCAATTTCAAAGCTTTTAGTTCATTAAACTCAATGGTTCATGTGTAACACATATAGACACACACGTGGAAAAAATAACAAAAGGAATGAAATGTAAAATTTTAAAAATTAAAAGAACTCATACATATAAGGCAATAGGAAAGACAACTACCTGTTTAGCACTTGGACTCATTTGAACTGCTAGTTATTTTCATCCACATACTGCATTTCAGCTCTTTTGCCCTGTTTTAGTTTGCACAATATATTTTTATTCTACCAGTTATTTTAGACCAAAATTCTTTTAAAAATCCTCAGATGATCCCTAGTTTATCCCTTCTCAAAATGTTGATCCTAGACCTAATACAAATTTGTGCTTTTTGGCAACAGGTTGATTGATACAGCTAAGTCATAATAAAAGAAATGTCGATCCCAGGACTATAATAAATTTGTGTTTATCAGCAACAGGCTGATGTATGAAACTAAAATCGTAATAAAAACTTAAGACTATGAAGGGAATATGTTGGACTAGAATCCATAAAAAGTACTTTATGATCTCCAAGTTCCATGCCTACCAGATTTTTTATTTTCCTGCTAAAAAAGTAAACAGGATTCACATCTCGGCTCTGCCACTGACTGTAACCTGCAAGCTCATCTTCTGTAAGCAAATGGCAGGTTAAAGCATGTTTGACTGCCAAAATAAGGCACAAACATTCTATGAGGAGGAAAGAACAAGGAGAAATCCTCATTCTACCTCAGATAATGACGTTTTGTGTGCCCTTGTATTTGAAGGGCTCACAGTCATTTAAGCAATTTATGGTCATTTCATTGCAATGCCAAAGATTGCTTCCACAGAAATCTTTCCCCTCCGCTGAAAACAAGACATTTGAATGCAGCCAAATGAATGGAGTAAGTGTGTGCGCGCGCACGTGCATGCTTGGTCAAATCTCTCCGATAGATGTAGAAAAGTATCTGACCGATGACTGTGAAAATGTCAGCCTGCCTGCCAGCTGTCTTAATGGCACTCTCTCCAGTCTTAGCAATGAATATGTGCGTCCTTTTTTCTTCGAATTATGGTACATTGGCAAGCAGCTTCAACTAATTAGACTATGAGTACTGGCAATTTATGAACTTTCGTAACTTTTCATCTGGTAGTAGCAGCTATGTTAGGTTTCCTTCTGCTTTTGGAAGTGAAAGGTTGCCATTCTGCCGAACAATTCCAAGCTCAGGTTGTTCTGTAAGAGGAAGTCCTACTTCGTTACCTAGAGACATTTCTCAATCAATCAAAAAGCTTTGGGTGGACGGCACGACGCTTCAGGCAGCAGCAGCCCCGCCCTTTGAATGCTGCCCCTGGAGGACAGCGCTCAGACCCCAGTGGGATGAGGTCACAGTTCCCCTCTGATCCATGTGCTGGGCCAATCAGATCCACATCGCAGCTCCAAGCGCCCTCCCCCAGCCTTGGGGGCACCCTTTGAAATGGAGATGCAGACCCCCTCAACCCACGGGCCTCTGTGTGCTGCACCGCGGTCCCACCCAATGCCGAGCACCCCTGTACCTAGACCAGGGAAGTAGCCAACAGGCAGAGGCACCACATCAGCTGGGACAGTACCTCCCTAAATGACGTCTCCTGCTGCGTAACAAACAGGATCTCTGCATGCATCTGCCGGCATGTGCAGTTCATGCATTCATGGGTCGGAGCCAGGTGTTTGAGGGTCAAAGCGAATCACATGGCCAAACCCAAAGTCGAGAGTCCTGGAAAAGGCAGGAGTTCACAGAGGAGTCTACAATAGCAGTCGGAAAGGGTGCAGGCTAGGGGAGGGGTGCAGCCAGTCATAATTGGATTTCAAACTCAGTCCCTGGGCCAGGCCTCACTGCAGAACATCAAGTGAGGTGCTGATGCAGAAAGATGTCACCCATGCAACAACTCCCAGCACAGAACCTACAGGAGATACACAGATATTCACACAGGGGAAAGGCCCGGAAAGTTAAGATTGCATCAGTTGGGAAACTCTTGGCTGTGAATGACAGAAGAATCCACTAATGTGGCTTTAAAAAAAAAAAAAAAACCTGGAATTTGCTTTCTGTCATTAGAAATAGGTAGGTGGCCGCTCTGACATCCCTGTTTGGACAGCTCTGTGGAACAAGCGCTGGAATCTGCAATTTTCTTGGTCTTTTCGCTCACAAAATGACTGCCTTGTCTCTGGCTATCACATCTGAGTTCAGTTCAAGATAGGAAGTCAGCAGGGAAGGCAACAAGGAGGCTGCCGAAGGGGACACTGAGTCAGAGCCAGCCAGACAAGGAGAAGCAGGAGGTCTGTGGGGAGGTTTTAAAAGAGGAGTGATGTGGCTACTGGGCCACTATTTCATGTCAGCTGAGGCCTTTGTGAGCTCACCTCCCTCCCTGTCACTGTCGCTGCATCATGGTTAAATGTCATCACCAGTGCAGCCCTGTAACTCCTGATTGACACCCCCACCCAGGAAATCCTTGGGGCTCTGTGCAAACAACACCAACCTGCAGCAGCATCCCACAGCCCACCATGGCCCAGCCACAGACCCCTGCGCCCCAAGGGCTGCAGTCCTTGCTCCTCTCTGCCCGAACCAGGCCCTGACCTCAGGGATGCGCAAAATAAAAGTTTCACAAACTCCGCTCATGTGGGCAGCGGGTTCTGGAGAGAGAGAAGATGACGCCCTGGCTGGCGGGAAGGGTTTCAGGGTGCTGCGCTCGGGGTCTAGGTTACAGCTTCATCCTCTGTTGTGGACACAGAGAAACAGGGTGCCAGGGTTTCTCACTCCTGACGATTTATAAGAAATATATATATAGCACTATTATATATATATCATATAATATAAATATATATATTAGCACTCAGATGAGCTATACACTAATAAACAATGAACCGTTTCTCTTGTAACTTTAGCTAAGTGACAATCTGGTAAGGGTGATTCTTCAAACTGACAACCAAAAAGCCTAAATCTGGATATTGTTCCTTGGCACATGCATAAACATATACCACATGTGATCAGGAAAGCCAAAATTAGCTTGATTAGAATTTCATACTTTATAAAAAGTTTCCTGAGGTATATTATTTGATTACCTCCAAAATCCTGGTCAATAGAAATAATTTGTACCTATTTTTAAATTGAGAAAACTGAGCCCTACAATAGTTAAGAATCTTGCCTGTAGTAACAGAGAGTGTAATGAGGAGTCTCAGAGCTTGAACTCAAGACTCAAGATGTCTTCATGCATTCATGACGATGCATTAACTGCCCAGAAAGTATCAGCAGTATGCTGGCCACTACACACACAATGAGTAGAGTAGAAAACATCTGCCCTTGTCCAGCTTATAGGCTAGTGGGTGAGTTAAGACCCAAAAAATCACTCCTGAAGTTACAGCCTGTGATAAATGTTACATCACGGGGCAGGCTGCTCTCAGGGAGACATGTACCATCTAGGGTTGGGGCTCATTACTTTGTGGGAACCTTTAAATATCAAGTTGAAATTCATATGGGAAAATAAACAATAAAGTACTGATCAGGAAAGTTCTGAAGGAAAAAAGCAGTAAGAAGGAAATATCTATACCAGATAGTAAAATGAACTACAAAACCAAAAATTAGACCCTCAGGGAAGCATGTTAAACCAACCGAAAGACAAATGGAGCAGAAAGTCCAGAAACAAGTTCAGATATACTTAGGGTATAACTGATAGTGTTGGGACAACAAAGTAGACATCTACAGAAAATAAAACTTAGACTCACATTCATATCAGAAATCTGGGTAAAGTACAAATGGATGAAGCATTTCAGTATACAAACTAAAAGCATAAAGACGAAGACACTGGCAAACATCTTTATAACCTTGCAGCCAGGAATGTCTTTCCATTTTGATTCCAAACTCCGAAGTCATAAAGGAAAGGATTGATTATACTTGAACACAAAAATTTTCTAGATGGCAAAAGAATCTCTTTAATAAAGTCAAAAGAGAATGGACAAAGCTAGAAAAAGTTTTGCACCTTTATCACAAAGAACTAATATACTTAATGAAAAATAGCTAAAACTCCTAAAAGAACAAAGGATGTGGTCAGGCAAAACAATACCAATGACTCTTAAACATATGAAAGGATGCTTAATCTCATTCATGATAAAAGAAATGCAGATTAAAACTAAACTGAAACTACCATTTTTCACCAAACTGGCAGAAATCTATCAGCATTTTAAAGATAGCACTGAATGTCTTCCCATCTTCATTGTTTTTGATGAAAAGACAGTGGCAACTCAATTGTATGCGAAGCATCACTTTCTCGGATTGCTGAAGCTGTCCCCTACATTCTCCTCCCTGCCACTCCTTTGGTTGTTCTGGTGATCCAACCTAGAGCTTTGCAATGCTAGACAAGTGTTCTGCCACAGAGCTTAACTAGGCTTGGTTTTCAGAATTTTAATGATGAAATGTCTTGTTTATTTTTTCTTGCCTTGATCCCAGGGGTGGTTTGCAGAGCCTCTTGAATCTGTAAATTTGTCTTTCACCACATTTGGCACTTGTGAGCATTATTCCAACAAATAGTTCCCTGCTCTCTTCCTCCTTTCTCCTTTCTCATCCTATGAATTTGCTTAGTCATACATTAAAGGTTTTGATGTTGTCTCATAATATCAAGGCTCTACCTTCTCTTCTTTTAAGTAACTGTCCCCAGGCAGTATCTGCCTGCTTGGACTCTCTGGTTTCAGGCAGACAGCTTCATGTTTTGTGCAGAGTCACCTGTGGAGGGTTTAGGTCAACAGGAGCTATATAGTCATTAAGAGAAGCACAACTAGAGGCAGAAATCTACAAACACATTAATATGTGGAGAAACGGTCACTTTCCTACATTGCTTCTGGGTTAATAAATGTTTATATAAACTCTATGGAAGGCTTTACAGTGATAAAATCATAAACACATATAGCCTCTGATCCAGCAATTCCAGTTCTAGTTATTTATCTTACAGACAAGCAAAAGAACACATAAATGATTATTTTTTGACATTCTGTTTACAATAGGAAAAGATTAAAAACAATGTCCAACAATAGAATTCAGATTTAGTAAATTATGGTTAAATTATACAATATAATAGTATACAACTATAAGAAAAAATAAGGGCATTTTTTGTGCTTAAATGGAAAACAAAAAAATCTCGAGCTATATGAAGTCAAAAACAAGGAGCAAAACATTGTCTAATACATGCTACCATCTGCCTTGAAGGAGGAATGTATATTTGTATTTACTAGCACATGCATAAAGAAACTCTGAAAAGCTCCATTCAAATAAGGCTGTATTCATGCTTATCTGAGACGGGAAAGTGGTATGATTTGGGTGCATACAGGAAATGATGGGAGACTGGCTACTCAGTATCAGTATTTTAGCTATTAAAAATTTTAAGAATTTAAAGTACAAAATTAAAAGTGTTATGAAATGCTCACAACATGTTCACTCATTCATTCATTTAACAAATGTTTACATACTATGCTAAGAACTAGGTTAAGTAATGGCGCTCTTAAGACACAAAATATAGTCTCCATCCATAAGGACCTTAAATTTTGACTAAAAACACAATTGGGCAAAAATTTATGCTGTGGTGCAAGCTTTGCCAGAGATACTTATGCTATGCTTTCAGAATAACTTAGGACTCTTTAGTTTCATGTGACAGAATTCCAATTCAACCTCACTTGAGCAAATAAATGATAAACTCCAATTCAAACTAATTTAAGCAAATAAAAGGTAATTTATTAAAAGGAAACCAAGTAACTCATGGAACCTAAGAATAAAAATACAGTCCCCTCTAATTCAAAGGTCCTAACCCACAGAATCTTTTCTTTATCCCTAATCCCTGCTGTCTCTGGGTTTCATTTTCTTTCTATTCACTAATTTCAGGTTCTTCTCATTAAATAATGTGAGCAGAAAACCTCCCAAGCATGCATGTTATAGGTGCCAGTTACTGATAAAGAGACAAATCTCATTCTCTCAAATGCTAAATCCAAATTTCCAGGGAAGAATTCTATATGGCTTATAAGCATGCTTATCTCATCAATACCATTCTTATACTTTCCGCCTCTACTGGATTATCATTCCTTCTTTTTTTAAAATTAGTATATGTTTGGAGTACACGATGTTTACATTCATCTTGGGATTGGGTACATGTTCTTAACATATATTGTCTTTTTTCCCCTTCCCCTCCTACTTATCTCTAGATTCCCTTCTCCATTATTATTATTATTATTATTTTACTTCATGTTTACAATATATAACCACACATTGAAAGTAGTTAGTACATGTACAAGACACAACTTAAATTTTTAACATCCCGTTTCACTACCCCTCTCTCCCCATTCTGAATTTCTTGGTTACTTTCCCAATTGCAAAAGATCTATCTCCTCATTTCCTTTTATCAATCTTTTATTGTGCTCTTTATTTGTACTTTGGATTATTCCAATGAAAGAAACCATATGATATTTAAGCTTGTGTGTCTGATTTCATTTAACATTGTTTTCTAAGAGTATCCATTTCCCTATAAATATCTCAAATTTATCCTTCTTTATAGCCAAGTAGTACTCCATTGTAGATACATAACACATTTCCTCATCCATTCATCTGTTGATGGACATATAGGATGCTTCCAAGATTGAGCAATTATGAACTGTGCTGCTATAAACACTGATATGCATGTATGGCTATAACATGCTTTCTTTACCTCTTTGGGGAAGATTCCTAGAGGGGAATTGCCAGGACAAATGGAATTTCTATTTTTAGTTTTTTGAGGAATCTCCATACTGATTTCCATAATGACTGTATTAAGTTTCATTCTCACCAACAATGCAGAAGGGTTCCTTTTTCACCACAGACCCACAACAGCATTTGTTATTATTTGATTTCTTGATGATAGTCATTCTTTCTAGGCTAAGAACCTCATTGTTGTTTTAATTTACATTTTTCTAATGACCAGAGATATTAAAGTCTTGTCTTGGCCTGCCTTTTTGAGACCGGGTCCTCCTATGTAGCCCAAGCTGGCCCTGAGCTTACGGTGACCCTCCTTCTTCAGTCTCCCAAGTGCAAGGATTACAGGCATGCACCACCTCATCCAGATCTTAAACATTAATTAATATTTCTATTGGCCATTTTTGGCTCTTTTATTTTGAAGGTTCTAACTTTTTTTTTAAGTTCCTTACATATTCTGAATATTAGACCTATCTGAGGAATGCTGGCAAAATTTTTTTCCCATTTTGTAGGTTGTCTCTTCACTCTGTTGACTGTTTTCTTTGCAGTACAGAAGTTTTTTTAAATTTGTTATAATCCAATTTACTGATTCTTGCTGTTTTTTGTGCAGTTGGAGTTCAAGCCAGAAAGTCCCTGCCTATACTAATGACTTCAAGAGTTTAACCTATTTTATCTTCCAGTAGGTTAAATGTTTCTGTTTTTATATGTAGATCTTGATCCATTTTAATTTTAGTTTAATACACAGTAAGAGATAAGGGTTCATCTTCAATCTTCTGTATATGGATAGGTCAGTTTTCCAAGTGGTATTTGCTAAAGATGCTATATTTCATCCAAACTATGCTTTCGGTTGCTCTGTCAAAGATCAAATAGCTGAATGTGTCTGTAACTGTTTCTGCACCTTCTATTCTGTTCCACTGAACCATATGTATGTTTTTGCACCAACATCATGCTGTTTTTATCACTATAGCCTTGTAGTGTAACTTAAAGTTAGGTTCTAAGATGCCTCCTCCGCTCTTTATTAGCCAGAACTGCTTTTGCTATTCAGGGTCTCTTCTGGTTCCATACAGATTTTTAGGAATGTTTTCTCCAGTTGCATGAGGAATACTGAAGGTAGTGGTATCATAAATTCATTGAAAATAATTGAAATATGAGGAAACCCTTTTTTGAGGGGGAAAACAAATTACCTGTACATCTCCAAAAACAATACATTTCAAATATAGGACTCTTCGCCTTTTGATTAGTCTCACATGGCAAGGTGGCTTTAACACCCCAACTGAGCTGGTCCTTCAACATTTGTCAATTCCTTCCATGTTGAGAATACTGCACAAGGAGTGCACCTTTCATCTAAGTGGACACAAGGACAATGGGGAAAAGCAACAAAGATTTCAGGACAAATAAGTGGCCTCACAAATATAAGTAGGTGGCACAATTCCATGTTCCTCACAAGTTGTTCTGCTACTGTAGGCAAAGGATATTACAAGGATTTCCTCTGTGTTTTTTATACTTCCACAAAACAAGACCTTTTCCATTTAATGCATCCTGCTACTATATTTTCTACTGATAGTTTTTTAAAAACAACAAAGTTCCTTTTAAGTTCCAGGATGATTTGAAGGTGTTAATAATTCCATCTTTAATGTCCTGAGGTATAAGTTAATTTAGGCACACACACTCTACTTTTTATGAATAAGGTAACTACTGTGAGCATGAACCTAGGTATTTCTGCTGACACACAAGTCAAAATTCAGTATAGTAAATTCTAAAACAAAAACATAAAAGCAAAGCCTCTGTCATGGGGCCCTTTATTTAAATAGCACTCAACTCTTAAGAGTCCCAAGTAGCTAAAAACAAAAAAAATCTGGTCAATTCCTAGGAACACGCATATCTGACCACCACGCGATGTATATACCCTTTTCAAGGAGCAGCCACATGGTTAGCCTCAGGTCCAAAGCCATCAGGGCTCAACTCCCAGGAAGCACAAAGTAAAAGGGAATTATGAGAGGAGATCGTGCATACCCTGCCATGTGAGGTGGGCTGCCATCACCGAGGTATCTACCACCTCTCTGGCCAGCAGGGAAAAGACCATCAACTCTCAGGCCCTCTCAATGTTTTGATCCCTTCCTTAGCACTCTCACTCTGCTCTCCCACCATGCTAGTGCTGTCCAACAGAAATGTAATGCCAAGCACAAATGTGAGCTATATATGTAATGTTACATAAATTTTAAATTATTTAAGTTTCTAATAGCTACAGTTAGAATGGTAAAAAAAAAATAGGCAAAATAAATATTCACATTTTCTGATATATCTAAAATATTAGCATTTCCACATAAAATCAACATAAAGATTATTGATTTTTTTATACTAAATCCTTCAAATTCCTATTGGTATGTTACAGTGCATATCAATTATATTAGCTTTATTGGGAGTGCTCATAGTCACAGGCACAGCTCACGGCATCTGCAATGGATAGCACAGGTCTAGACATTTTCCATGCACATTAATTCCCACATTAAGGTAGACACACACTGCCATAAATGCCTGAAAACACACTTATGCTATCAAACACCATAAACCCAGAGAACACTCTCAATGGGTAGGTAGATAAATGTCTTCAGGTAAGTAAGAATGAGCATGGGACTACACTGGCTCTTCCAGCTAACTGCTCTTTTTTTCTTATTTCTCAAACTATGTACTGTCTAAACATATAGGCTTTATTTCTCCATCACCTTTTCTGACACTCTGAAATCTGCTCTACCTTCAAGAATCCATCCAAACAGGCCCTAGAAAGATAAACAACATTCTCTTCTCTTAAAAGGAGGCTCACTTTCACTTTGCCTTCCATGCTTTATTGCAACCTAGATGATAACAACTCCTGCACGCCCACATGCAGAACTATGTTACCTTCACGTTTAACAATATTTTAAAAATAACACGGGAACAATCACTGAACTGTCCTTTTTGGAGCATTGAATGTAATTTACTTCTAGGGTATACAAAGGAAAGCCAATAATGATGATACTTTCCACTACTTAATTCCACGTTTGTTTAAATTTATGTTTGTGTCTCACATGTAAAATATAATTTAATCTTTGTGTTAAGGTTGGGCCAATGGTACAGTTATCTCCATTAAAGTGACACATGGAAAACCAACAGTCACACAAAAAGAACAAGGGACAGAACTAGCATCCAAGGTTCCTGACTCACATAGCACCCTCACTCCCCAATACTCTCTGAATGGGCTTTGCCTCCAGAAGCTCACAGTCTACACCTGGTCAGTATTTTTCCTTCACACACAGTATCACACAAGAAGCAGCAGACAGAATTCAAGTGAGGAGCTACCAGTTTCCTCTCTGAATAGTATTTTTAGATGTTACTAGAGCATAATGTATATAGTACATATTTTTAAAAACTTTCTAGAATTTGGGTCAGATACAACAAAAAACATTACTGCTTTTTATCACATTATATAAGCATAAGTCACTATTAGAACGTCCACTGAGCAAGGATAGATCAGTAGTACAACACTTGCCTAGCTTGTTCAAGGGCTTCAGTTCAGTCCCTAGCACTACAAAACAAAACAAAATAAAACCCATGAAAGGAAAGAATATGTCTGTTTTATATCAGACACCACCCCCTGATGACCTTTAATATATGAAATATATGCTCTTATATTATGTTGACACATCCTCATATCAGGCAAAAATAATACCTTTGAGCTGGGGATTTAGCTCAGCAGCATATGCACCTACCTGGCAAGCGTAAGGTCATGAGTTCGATCCACAGTACCAAAAAAAATTAATAATAATAATAATAATACCTTTGATCAAAATATTAGGTATCACATACCAACTTTAAGTTCTAGGAATCATAAACAAGAACAAAACAAAAGTGGCAAGCTTGCTTAGTGTACCTTGCTACAATTAACAAATACTAGTTCTTCAGATTAAAAATACTAATGCAGAAAATTCTAAAAAGCCAGTTGACATATAAATATGAGAATTCATGCTTCATCCACTAAGAAAATATATCATTTTCATATAAAAACAAATTACTGCTTACATTAATTCTGATCTTGAAAATAATTGCTCAGAAGAATATCAGGAGGGCAAATTTTGTGGTAATGGAATATCTATACTTGACTGCAGTGATGGTTACAGGATGTAACACATGCAATAAAACGACAAAACTATACACATACAAGGAATGGTCAAAATACACAAAGAAGTTTTTTTTTTTTTTTGCAGCACCTGGGATTGAACTCATGACATCACACTTGCCAGGCAGGTGCTTAGGCCACTGAGCTAAATCCCCAGCCCAGAATGTTTAATTTTAAAACTTTATTAGTGTAATAATACTCCCCCTTGCTGCAAACACACTACCCCATCATTCTTGACACTTTCTGAAGTGGGTCTGGAAGTCCTTTTCCTCAGGGTCTTTAAGAGGGCTGCTGAGAATACACTGAGCTGCCAAGTGACATCCAACAAAAAGGGAAGCTTGCAAAACACGGTGTGTGCTCATCTACCTTATTCACCTGATCTGGCACCTGGTAATCTCTGACTCTTCCGCAAAGTCAAAATGATCATGAAATACACACATTTTGAATGGACCTAGGACACCAAGGCAGCTACAACTAAGGATATTTAAGAAAGAGGACTTCTAGAACTAACAAAGAGGCAAAAATGAGAGGATAACTGTACTGAAAGTGAAGGGAATATTTTGAGGGGAACTAAGGGCACCGTGTTTTTTACTGTAAAAACATTTTTAACTTAAACATTCACTGTATTTTTCTATCACACCTTGTACACTGTACCAATATGAATTTCCTAGGTTCCATATGTTTTATGGTATATAAAGTATTAGCACTGAGGGAAATAAGTGAAGGATATATGGGATCTTTGTACTATTTTGCAAATTATGTGAACCTATACTTCTTTCAAAATAAAAAGGTTTCTGTAAAATCAAATTAAATACGTCTTTAAAAAACTCCTCTGATCATGCAGGCACACAATATGCATTCTTCATTCTGAACATAAAAGCTTGCATCCCAATATATATTTCGTGTTTTTGTCAGTTTAAAAATACTTAAGTGTTTCCTAAGAATTATAAAACCAGCATAAAAAAGAATACATTGTTCAAAAACCTCATCAGGGGAGATGGGTGAACCAACAAGGAGAAATGACATCATAAAAACATAGAGGCAAAGAAAAATAAAGAGTGGATTTTTTTAATTTCTTTTTTTTTTAATTTTAAAGAGAACAAAACAAAACAAAACAGAGGAGAGTTCAACACAACAAAGCATATCAGAACAGAACAATGCAAGTAATACAGTTCTTCAAAACATAACAGGTAATCAACAATGGCTACCCTAGTGTCTCTTGTTTTCTTCGAAATGGTTGTTCATACATTCACACACACTAAACTCAAACAAAACAAATATACAACCAGATAAAACAAAGAGTGAAAGCATTACAGGTCTTCAAATCAGACAATAAGAAATCAACAATGGCTACCTTAATGTCCTTTGTTTTCTTCAAAAAAGCTGTTCATATCTTCTTGCATATTGCAATCAAGTAGTAGAAAACAGACTTAAACCAATCAAGTCAAAGAAGAAAAGCATTATTTGACTTCAGAACCTGAAGATAAGAAATCAGCTATGGCGACCATAACGTCTCATTTTCTTCAATGTAGCTGTTCATATCTTGATACTTAATAAAATCTGCTCTTGTAAACACTTTAGGAGTAGTTCCAAGCATGTACAAGCATATACACGTACATCTATTCTTTCTGTGCTAGAGGCAATAGCAGAACAAAGCACAAGAAAAACAATAAACAATAAAGACAGATAAATAACAGTAATAAAGAGCCAAAAGCAGTAACAATACAGGCTTTCTAAGCTAGGTGATGGGAAAGTACCAAAGGTTGCTATTTTGTATAGTTGTCTTCAAGAGTTGCTTAGATTACCAGGTATAGGCAGACAGAATTGGTCCACTCCTATGAATGTTAACTGTTTTGCTCTAAGAAATAATAAAATTTGTAGTACAATCATCTTATCAATCTTAAATATATATATATATATACATATATATATACAAATTTATATCTTTTCTTTTCCCTTCCTTCTTTTCTCCTTTTCCCTGAGTTGTTTTGTCCTTTAGCAGTTTCTTACCCTTTCCCCCATATTCATTGGGGATTTTGTACCTTACTGAGCCTTTCACTTTCTTACAATAGGGAGACGATGTGATGTTCCACATGTGAGTTTGATTTATTTCACTTATGAATATGTTCTCAAGTCACATCCATTTACCTATAAAAGTCTCAATGTGATCCTTCTTTATAGCTGAGTAGTACTCCATTATATAAAAGTACCACTTCTTTTTTATCCATTCCTCAATTGATGGGTATTTGGGTTGTTTCTAAGATTTGGCTATTACAAATTGTGTTCCTATAAACATGGGTGCACATATATCACTGTGGTATGATGATTTCACTTCTTCTGGGAATATGCCTAGAAGCAGGGTCAAATGGGACTTCCAATCCTAGCTTTTTAAGGAACCTCCAGACTGATTTCCACAGTGGCTGCACCAGTCTACACTCCCATGAAAAGTGAAGGGATCCTTTTTCCCCACAGCCTCTCCAGCATTTGTCATTGGTTGTTTTCTTGATCCTGGTCATTCTTTCTGGAGTGAGATGGAATCTCAGGGTTGTTTTAATTTGCATTTCTCTAATGACCAATGATGCTAAACATTTTTTCATGTATTTTTTTCCCATTTGCATTTCTTCAGCTGAGAAGTGTGTTTTCATCTCAGAGGCCCAATTTTGGATTGGGTCTTTGAATTTGGAGGGCCTGATTTTTTAAATTCTTTATATGTTTTAGATAGAAGACCTTTGTCTGAAGGACAGTTGACTAAGATTTTTTCACAATTCATGGGTTTTCTTTTCACTCTGTTGGAGATTTCTTTTGACATGCAAAAACTTTTTAATGAGACGAGATCCCAGTTGTTGATTCTGGGAAGTATTTCCCCTGCAGTCTGATTTTTGTTCAAGAATTCTCCGCCTAACCCTATGTCTTGAAGATTTCCACCTACTTTGTTTTCCAGCACACTTAGTCTTTCTGTTTTAATATTTAGATCTTTGATCCATTTTGACTTTATTTTAGTGCACCATGATAGGCTTGGATATAGTTTTAGTTTTCAGCATATGGAAAGTCAGTTTTTCCAGCACCACTTATTAAAGAGTTTAGGCTTTCTTCCAGTGAACATCTTCGGCCCCTTTGTCAAAGATAAGGTGGCTGAGTGTGTTTGTAGTTGGGGTTGTATCTTCTAATCTATTCCATTGAACCTCAGGTCTGTTTTGATTCCAGTACCATGCTGATTTGATTACAGTAGCTTTGTAGTATAATCTCAGCTCTGGGAGTGTGATGCCTCCTGCCCTGCCCTATTGCCTAGAATTGCCTCTGTTATTCTAGTCTCTTCTGGTTCCAGAAGAATTTTAGGAATGATTTCTCTAGATCTGCGAGGTATGCTAATGGTATTTTGACAGGAATTGCATTAAATCTGTATAACAATTTTGGGAGAATGCCCATTTTCACAATGTTTGTTCTTCCTATCCATGAACAAGGAATGTCTTTCCATTTTCTGAGATCCTCTTCGATTTCTTTTTTCAGAGTACTGTAATTTTCATTGAATAGATCTTTTACTTCCTTTGTTAGTTAGATTCCTAAGTATTTCTTTTTTTTTTTTTGGATGCTATTGTGAAGTGTGTGGTTTCTGCTATTTCTCTCTTAGTGAGTTTGTTGTTTGTGTACAGGAATGCTATTGATTTTTGAGTACTGACTTTGTATCCAGTTACATTACTGAATTTGCTTATTACGTGTAGAAGTCTTTCAATGGAGTTTTGGGGGTCTTCTACATAAAGTATCATGCCATCTGCAAATAGTGATAATTTGACTTCTTCCCTTCCTATCCTTAATCCTTTTATTTTTGTCTCTTGTCTAATTGCTCTAGCTAATGTTTCCAGCACTATATTGAATAAGAGTGGTGATAATGGACATCCTTGTCATGTTCCCAATTTTAGAGCAAAAGCTTTCAGTTTTTGACCATTTAATGTGATGCTAGCTGTTGGTTTGTCATAGACAGCTTTTATCAGATTGAGGTAAAGACCATCTATTTCAATTTTCTGAAGGGTTCTTATCATGAATGAGTGTTGGACTTTATCAAAAGCTTTTTCTGCATCTATTGAAATAACCATGTGACTCTTATGTTTCACTCTATTGATATGGTGTATTACATTTATTGATTTGCGTATGTTGAACCATCCTTACAGTCCTGGGATGAATCCCACTTGGTTATAGTGTATAATCTTCTTGATGATTTGCTGCATTGTTTGCCAGTATTTTATTGAGGATTTCTGCATCAATGTTCATTAGGGAGATTGGCCTGTAGTTCTCTTTTTTCATTGGGTCTTTCTCTGGTTTTGGTATTAGGGTAATACTTGCTTCCAGGAATGAGTTAGGGAGAATTGCTTCCCTTTCGGTTTCATTGAAGAGTTTGAGGAGTGTTGGCATTAAGTCTTCCTTGAATTTCTTGTAGAACTCAGCTGTGAATCCATCAGGACATGGACTTTTCTTGATTGGTAAGATTCTAATTACATTTTCAATTTCATTAACTGAAATGGGTTATCAGTAGTTTTACATCTTCTTCATCCATTTTGGTAATTGATATGTGTCTAGAAATCTGTCCATTTCTTCTGGTTATCGAACCTATGAGAGTAAAGATTTTCGAAGTAGGTATTGATCTTCTGTATTTCCACAGGGTCTGTAGTGATATCACCCTTTTTATTCCTTATTGCATGGATCTGAGGTTTTTTCTTTCCTTTTTTAAATAAGGTTGGCTAGGGGCTTATCAATTTTATTTATTCTTTCAAAGAACCAACTCTTTGATTCATTGATTCTTTGTATTGTTTTCTTAGTCTCAATTGCATTAATTTCTGCTCTGATCTTTATAATTTCCTCCCTTCTTTTGGCTTTGGGCTTGACTTGCACTTTTTCTAAATGTTTGAGGTATAGCATCAGGTTATTTATTTGTGTTCATTCTGTTTTCCTGATGTGGGAATTCACCTCAATAAATTTCCCTCTGAGGACTGCTTTCATTGCATCCCACAGATTTCAGTACGTTGTATTTGTATTTTCATTTGCTTGTAGATATTGTTTAATTTCTTCTTTAATTTCCTCGGTGACCCACTGATTGCTCAGGAGTGTATTATTTAATTTCCATGTGCTTACAGATTTTTTGCAGTGTCTCTTGTCATTAATTTCCAGTTTGATGGCACTGTGATTAGATAGTATGCGTGGGATAATTTCAATTTCTTTTCATTTACTTAAGCATGTTCTATGAGCTAGTATATGGTGTATTCTAGAGAATGTCCCATGTGAAGCTAAGAATAATGTATATTCTGATGTTGTTGGGTGGAAAACTCAGTAGACGTCTACCAGGTCCATTTGTTCACAAGTTGATTCAGTTCTGTTATTTCCTTGCTGATTTCCTGTCTAGTTGAATCTGTCTCTTTGAGTCAAGGGTGTGTTAAGATCTTCCGTTATAATTGCATTATTGCTTATTTGAGTTTTCATCTCTATTAATATTTGTTTTATATAGTTGGGTGCTCCCATATTTGGTGCATATATATTTAAGATTGTTATTTTTTCTTCTTGGAGTTTTCCCTTAACCAGTATGTAGTGACCTTCTTTATCTCTTTTGACCATTCTTGGTTTGAAGTTCACATTGTCTGCGAACAGAATAGCTACCCCTGCTTTTTTTTGGGTTCCGGTTGCATGGAGTATTGTTTTCCATCCTTTGACTTTCAGTTTATGAATTTCCTTTTGGGTTAGATGGGTTTCTTGTAGATAGCATATGGTTGGATGTTGTTTCTTGATCCATTCTGCCAGTCTGTTTCTTTTGATTGGTGAATTGAGGCCATTTACTTTAATAACTGATATATACTGGTTTATTTTTGTCATGTTATCTTTCTGCAGTGGTTTCTTTACATTTTCCCTCTACTTAATTGTTTGCTCTGCTTGGTGTTTTTTTTATGTTGATCTTCTTGAAGTCATAGCTATTTTCATGTTTATCCAGAGTATCTTTCAGTATTCTTTGCAGGGTTGGTTTGGTAGTCATGAAGTTCTTCAGCTGCTCTCTGTCATGGAAGTATCTTATTTCTCCATCAATTTTGAAGGATAGTTTTGCAGGGTACATCAGTCTGGGTTGGAAGTTGTTTTCCTTTAGGACTTGAAATACTTCACTCCATGCTCTTCTTGACTTCATTGTTCGTGTTGAGAAGTCTGCTGTGCTTCTGATGGGCTTTCCTTTATAGGTGATTTGCTTCTTTTCTCTCACAGCTTTTAATATTCTGTTCTTATTTTGAATTTCTGGGATGTAGATTATTATATGTCAGGGTGTTGATTTATTTTGGTTATGGCTAATTGGAGTTCTACATGCTTCATTTATCTGTAGGTCAGTTTCCTTTCCCATGTTTGGGAAATTTTCAGCTATTACTTCTTTGAATAGTGTTTTTATCTCATTCGTGTTGTCTCCTTTTTCATTTACATCTATCAATCTCATATTGGGTTTTTTTGTTTGTTTTTGGGGGGTTTTTTTTGCATCATCTTGCAACTGTTGAATTGTTACTTCCTGATTCCTTGTTATTTTTAAAAGATGTTTCCTTTCTTGATAGCCAGCTGCAATCATGTCTTCGAGGTCTGAAAGTCTATCTTCACATTCAGTGAGGTGGCTTTGCCAGCTTTCAATGGCATTTTTGATTTCCTGGATATCTCTTTGAATCTGTTTCATGCATTCTAATTCTTTCTTGTATTGTTCTTTCAAGCTTTTCATCCTTTTGCAGTGCTACTCTATTTTTTTAACTATATCTTCTATAGATGTGTTTAGCATTTCTTTCATTACATTTATCATTTCTTGTTTTACCTGGGAGATTATTTCTAATCTCAGTTTCTTTACAGCTTCATGGAGTTGTTTCTTTACTTCAGCTGCTATCATTTCAGAAGTTTCAGGTGTGTGGTTTATACTTTCTTCTATGTCTGTGTCTCTTAGGCTTGTTTGGGATGGACTGCAGGTGTGAAACTGCATTTTGCTCTTTCATTGTGTCATTTTCCTGTATTCCCTTGTGGAAGGTGAATGCAGTCTTGGTTGTTTCCTGGGTTGAGGATGGCTGTGTGTACTGCAGGGAATTTCCTCAGTTGAGATGGGGTGTTAAGCAGGCCTTACTGGATATGGAAGGGTGCTTGAAGGCACCCTAAGAAGGGGCACTATGCCAGACGAACCTTCAGCAGGCCACACTTTGTATGCCAAGGCTCTCCAGCTGTTTGAGGATGCAGGGCAGAGCCCCACAAGGTACTCTGCAAGGTTACGAGGCTCCAAGGCTAGGTGAAAAGCACAGTGCAAGCCTTCAGCTCCAGCCAGGTCTACCACTGCGGCTGCTCTGCTGCTCAGGGGTGGCTGGGCAGAGCCCAGGCAGGATCCCAGGGATGTTCCAAACCCCCCTAGCTGATGGCAGAATTGGAGTGGGTCCCTACCAGGCTGCTCACAAGGTCCCAAACTGCACGGCTAGGTGAAATTCGCTGTGCGTGCCTTTGGCTTGCACCAGGCCCAGAGCTACTTAATTTCCTTTTAAAAACTACTCACTATTAAATGTACCATTTCCTAAAATACCTTCAAAATGGAAGTCTAGGAAGAAAAAAAAAAATGAATGATTTTGCAAAGGGTGACAGTACTGTATTTCAAGTCAGAACTGATAGGATTTTAAATTTCAAGGATTTAAATTTTTCTTGTACCACCTGAAAGTACCAGGAAGCAGCATCTCAGGTTTTTAAGAACATATACGTTTAGAGCAGAAATGGAAGGTTAAGAATATAAATTTGTGTGGCAGAAAGATTTGATAATGACCACAGTAAATACCATCCTCTTTGATAGAAACAGAATCGTGTAAAATGTATTAAATACACAGTCTTGGATTCATTACAGAAAGTGTTTATCAAATGAAGTTTTTGGACCAGAAAACCCAAAACACATGGGTTTATACGTAGGCAAAGAGGAACACATTGATTCTTTCAATGTTTTTTTAGAATATATTAATTTTCATGTTTAACTAATAAACATCAATTTACTTCATATAAAAATGTGTTCAAACTTCAACATGCTATTAAGACATAAGAGATATAAATTCCTGATCAGTAAACTAATTGTAAATGTGCTCACAATTCTTCTCCCCAGTGTACCACGCCCCTATCCTTCCCCAATCATGTAACCCATCAACCTGTCCTACTTATAGTGCCTTGTCTACCTTCCTTCAGGGCGAAGGTCAGGCCCCACTCACCAGTAAAGACTTTCCTTGGTCAGTCTATTGCTCAATTATTTACTTTTCTGCTGAACACATATACTATCTATAAATTCTAGGTGAGACATAATCTATCCAGTATTGCTATTTCATTTTTTACAAATATAGACTGAGTCTTTTCAACTGGATTTTAATATCTTCAAGAGCAAAATCTAAGTCTGATACATGTCTTTACCAAATATGTAGCACAGCAGATTTTCCATAAATGTACATTACTCCTATACCAACTTAGCCATATTAAATTGTGTATTATTGGTTTGATGCAGCACTCCAACACACAAAAATAATTTTAAATAATGATTTTGTAATCTTTTATAATAGTTGTCTTTTCAAGCTGGTTGCTGCCAGAAAAACCAAAACACATGACTTATGTAACTTCAGTTACATACCTAATAAATTAGTGAACAGAGTTGCAAGATAATCCCTGTGACATTCAACAAGACATCTGAGTGGTGACAAGTTAAACCCAGTCATTTAAGTGTATCTCTTCTACAGATTAAAACTAAGAAAGAAGAATAAAGACTCTATAGTTAGTGGAATACTAAAGGTGAATAAGTCTTATTCAAGATAAGGTAATCTAAGTCCATCTTCACTTTCCTGAAAAGAGTAAAGTATGTTTGTCATAACTGTTTATTGATTACTAAACTGCTGTAGCAACTGACTACTGTATTCTTATTTAAATGTCTGTAAGTTATCCACTTAAAGAGTTGAGTGTAATTTCTTTTAAAAAAACCTCCTAGAATATTTCAATTTACTACAGTCTTCTAGGTTCATTCTGTTTTTCCATAATTTCCCAAGGACAGCATCTCCAAGAACGCAGCTGCCACAGAGCTCTAGAAGGCAGTCTTGCCTGCACCTTGATTTTGCCCAGGCAGACCCACTGTGGACTCCTGACCTCTATGACACTAAGGTAACAAATCTGGGTTGTTCGAAGTTTGTGGTAATTTTCTGCAACAATAAAAGAAAACTGGTAGAGTCCCTCATTCAATACATCCTGGCTCAAAACCAAGATCCTACCTCTCTGGTAAGGTCTCACATTTCTCACCCGGAATCCTGCTGTGCTCTTTAATGAAGTTTCATGCTACTCTTTAATTTGTTCATCCCTCAAGACACACATTTGTATCTTGTTCCTTCACCTATTCATGTGCCTACATTTTTACTTCCATATTCTAACTCCCATTTCTGTGGCCTTTCCACAAAAAGCGTCATAAAAGTGGGTTACATTTTAACTCAGCCCTGATACAGAAAGAGGGAACAAGGTGGGAATGCGAATTTTAAAATCTAAAATTGGGCAGTAATTCCTATTCCTACATGAGCCTACCAATATTAAAGACAACATAGGTTCACCAAGAAAAAATCATACCAAATTAACCTAACACTCTTTTGAAAGGATAACAAGTTGATTATTCCATAAGAGAAATTCTGGGGACACAGGATAAACTAAGTTCAACAAAGTTTTCCTTAGTAGTCACATGAACAGATTAAAGTTTCCATATAATCAATAGTTTAAACCTCAAACTATGCACTATTGGTGGGAATGTAAAACAGTGCAGCCATTACAGAAAATGGTATGGATTTTTCTCAAAAAAAAATTAAGAATGAAATTCCAAATGATGTAGCAATCTCACTTTAATACACATAGACACATACCCAAAATAATTCAAAGCAAGGTCCCAAAAAGATATTGCACATCTATGTTCATTGTAGCATTATTCACAATACCCAAGGGATAGAAACAACACAAAAGTCCACCAAAAGATGAATAGATGAATAAAATGTGGTGTTTACACACAATGGAATACTAATGCAGCCTAAAAAAGAAAGGAAATCCATCACAGGCTGCAACATGAATGAACCTTAAAGACATTATGCTAAGTGAAAGAAGGCAGTCACAAACAGTTAAACACTGTACAATTCCACTCACATGAATTATCTCAAAAAGTGAAAATTACAGACAGTAGAAAGGTGGCTGCCAAGGACTGAGGACAAAGGAATTAGTGCTAATGGGTACAGAGTTCCAGTCTTGCAAAATGAAAAAGTTCTAGACATCTGCTACTGAACTATACGCTTTTATAAAGATGACAAATTTACTGTTATGTGCCTTTTACTAAAAAATAAGAAAAAACAAAAGAAAAAAAAACTTGTACTAAACAAGATTTTTAAAAAAGAAATTCTAGTCAGGCCAATTCAAAGATATTAATCATGTGGAAAACCTGGGAAGTATATCCTTCAAGAAAAAGCTAAAGACTAAAAGGGAGAGCATATTTAACCTAAGAAAAGCAATATTAAGGGAAAACTAAAAGAATTAACAAGGGAAGACTACCTAAACTTATATTAAACTCTGCTGAACTGGATCTAATTAATACTTTTTTTTAAACAACTGATTATGGAATGCTAATAACATACCAGGCACTCTTCCAGGCGTTTGGGATGTATCTCTGAACAAAACAAGATCCTTACCTTTATGAAATTTTACATTCTGATAGGGAGAGGCAAACAACAAACATAATAAGTATTGTAGGCTTCTCTAACTGACTCCTAGTGATCACCGTAATTCTTCACTTGTGTGTGGGCTGGACCTAATGAATAGAATATAGCAAAAGTGATGGTGTGTCACTCCCAAGATTAGGTTTCAAAAGATTGATTTCTGTTTTGCTCACATACTCTTATTCTTTCCTGCTTGCTTGCTCTGACGAAGACAGCTAACATCTTATGCCTGGCCTGTGTCAGGCCCTTTAGAGGCAAGGTACTGAGGGCAGCTTCCAGACAGCAACAGGCACTAACTGATGCCCTCAGTCCAACACCCCACAGGTCTCAACTGTGCCAACAAGCACATGAATAAACTTACAATGAATCCATCTACAGGGGAGACTTGAGATGAGTAAAACCCTGGCCATACCAGAGTGCAGCCCAGGAACCTTAAGTAGCGAGTTCACCCAGACTCCTGACAAAAGCTAACAGAGTAAGCATTATTTTAAGCCATTAAGTTGTTGAATGATTATTTAACACAGCAACATATAATCAATATGCTAAAAAGAGATATCTTAAAAAAAAAAAAGGAAAGTAAAAGGGCAAATAATTGTAGAAGTGAGTTATAATTTTAAAAACAGGTATTACAAAGACTTGCACATGAATGTTTACAACAGCATTATCCATACAAGTCAAAAACAAACTCAAATGACTATCAGTTGGTGAACAGATAAACAAAAATGTGGCATATGTATCCAGCAGAATACTATCCAGAGCAGCAACAACAACAAAAAGTACTGATATGTGGTACAGCAAGGATGGTTCTCAAATACACAATGGTACCTCAGTTCATGAGCTGATTCTTTCCATGATTCTGGTCATAAACCAAGTTGGAGGAGAACTCAATCAAATTCAATGGTTAGGTTGAATGTTGATCTTACAGGTAGATTTGATTCAGTTCTCGTTCAGTTCAGTTTGTGACCAGAATCATGGAAAGAATTGAGTTTGTGAACCAAAGTATAACTGTATTATGCTAAGTAAAGGAATGCAATCACAAAACACCAAATACTGAATCATTCCATTATATGAAACATTCAGAAAAGAAAGTCGGCTGGGCATGGTGGCACATGCCTGTGATCCCAGCACTCAGGAGGCTGAAACATGAGGATTCCTGTGAGTTTGAGGCCAGCTTAGGCTACATAACTGAATTCAAGGCCACCCTTCACTACATAGTGAGACCTTGTCTCAAAAAAACAAAACAACAACAACAATCCATAGAGACAGACAGTAGCTTAGTGGTTGCCTGGTACTTTAGGTAGAAACAGGATTAACTGTAAATGAGCACAAAGGATCCCACTGGGATGATGACACTATCTTTATCTAGAACATGGCATTCATTGCTCAAAATGACAAACACACTAAAATCATCGAGCTGAACAATTAAAATGGGTAAATTTATGGTATGTAAATTATACCTCAAAAAATTTATTCAAAAAAATTGGAAGAGTTCATAGAACACCACTGAAAACATACTAATAGAAATCTGAAGAAAGAAAACCATAATGTGACTACCTAAGGGAAACATATCAGATAGCAAAGAATGTATGCAGAAACGCTACAGGAAGAAAATGCCTGGTGTGTTTGCAGCACAGCAGGGCACACAGGAGATGACATAAGAGAAGAAGGTAGGAGATGAACTGAGCAAAACAAGTGGTGGATGGAGGATAATGGTGACAGTAACCATGCAGAACTGTTTACATTACTGAGAGGAGTCTGGCTTACTTGAAAAAAAAGAGGGCAGAGGAATGATATGACAGCTTGCATTTTTAAAAGATCACACAATGTAAAGAAAGTATAAAAAGAAGGTATAAAAGGTTCCATATAACTAGCTGGCTTGGCCAGGGATTTAGCTCAGTGGCCTAAGTGCCTTCCTGGCAAGCGCAAGTTGTGATCCCCAGTACCAAAAAAAAAAAAAAAAAAAAAAAAAAAAAACTAGCTGGCTCTGAAGCTACTGATCTCTCTTAACTAACTAGGCTACTGGAAAAATGAATTCCTGAAAACTGAAAAGAAGGAATCTTAAAATGTGGCCCATCAGTCACCTGCATCAGAACCTGCTTGGGAGCTGGTAACACAGGTGGATCGTCAAGAGTACTGGGGATGAGACTGAACTGCACAGACTTCACAAGTGCTGGCTCTGAGAAACAATAAATGAGGTAAGCATTAAGATCCCTTCAAATGCTACGAGAAAGTACACAGGGTATCTGATACCTGAAGGCTAGGGCTTGTGAAAAATGGACATCCGAACTGGTTTCCCCATTCTCTGACCATCTTACCCAGTTGTTCTTCTTTCCAGCATAAATTTCCATGTTCTCTCCATACTGAGGCTCTTCCAGCAGCGTCTGGTACTCAAACATGAGGCGTGAGCTCTCTCGGAGGCGACTGCACTGAAACTGATGATACTGCTGCACAAGCTCCTTCACCACAAGCAAGAGGCACTCAGGGTTTGCAGGGTTCCAGGAGGCGAGGTTCTACAGAGTCATAAACAAAGACCAGTGAAAAGTAATGTTCTTACAACTCCCGCGTCACATTCACACATCAACACAGAGGGAAAAGGTGATGAAAGTCTACTACAATTAGCCATGAATCCAGACAGGAAGTTAGCAGGGTCTTGTGATTTGGTGATTCCTTCTGCATTCTAAAAATCCATGCAGAAAAAGCTATATGAGTTCCATCAAAAATAGGCAGAAATGGTAAAGTATAAAGCAGAGTAGCAACAAAACAAGACATCTAAATGTCCCAGCAGACATAATTTTAGCACTGGAAGGCTGATTTTTTTTTGTATTCTGTTACAATTTTAATTCTTTTCAATTGACACCTAAATTCAGTATTATATTTTAGAGTAATTTAACTACAGATTCACAGACTATAGGCATCTGTAACACCAGATGTAAATAAATGCTCAGTAAACATTAGAGCCTCATGGAAATATAAATAGTATTAACAGTTTGATTTGAAAAAGATACGAATGGAGTAAAGACAAGGAAAAATACAAATAGGAAATACAGGATTGGGGGCAGAAGGGGGAGGCAGCTTTAAACTCTTATGACCAGAAAACCTGCTGGAAATGGGGGGAGATCTGATAAGTAAGTCCTTGTTAATCTCATATTCATCCATTCCATAAATATGCACTAATGTCTACTATGTATCAGCCACTATTCTAGGTAGTGAAGAAAATGAGCCAAGTCTTTGCTCTCAAGAACTTATATTTTAACAAGAAAAACTGGTGCAAATGTCATTGAGAAAACAACAGTGTGTATTCTAGAAGCCTAGTGAAGAGGTTCTTCAAGGAAAAGAAGTGATAATCTATGTCAAATAGTGCTGATGGAATTTCCCACCGAGTCTATTACACATAGATCAGTAGTGTCCTCAACAAATGCTATTTTGGGGGAGTAAAGCTTTACTATCGAGAGTTTAAAAGAACAGATGGAAAGAAACTGCACACAACTAGCAGAGACAATTTGAACTGGGAACTAGAGAGAAACATGAGGTCAAAGGAAAGCTGCATATGGATCTTTGTAGACTGATGGAATGAATATTCCTGCAGAGTAGGGGAAGTGGTGATGTCAGAGAGGAAGGAAGCAAAATACAGAGACAGAAGATAATGAGGAGGCAGGCAGGAATCTACTAGGTAGGTATCTCAAAGAGGGCTGGCCTTAGAAATGAGCCCAGAGAGTCTATCAACAGCAAGCAGAAGAGAAGCCAACTAAATAAGCATGGATGTACAGAGGATATTCCATGTGGTAATGGGAGCTTGTGGCAGTTCTCTTCTGAAGGCTGTATGTTCTCTATGTCACGGGAAAGAAGGTAGTCATCTGAGAATGAAGAAGGAGAAGAGAACAGTAGAAGTCTGAGATGAAAGTATGAAACAGTCATTTAGAAAAGTTATTTAGGAGAGTAAATGAACTGGGGAAATGCAATAGGAATTCCAGATAGCAATAAAAGCCCCACTGAGGTCAAAAGTATGATTTTTAAGTGAGACGAATTAGCCTACATTCCATTGCTTGAGTATAGGTATGAAGTAGGAGGAATCTGGATAAAGGTTGGTTTTTGTCAACAAATCCAACAGACAGAAAGAAGGGAAAGAGATCTTTGAGGTTTTGTAAAATCATTACAATTATGGGTCACGAGGCCAAGAAAAAGCCAAGTAAGTTTTTAAGGAAAGTGAGAGTTAATGAAAAGGTAGTAAAACCATTGGATTGTAGGTCACAGCCAATTGGAACAATGGGTAGGAGTCGAGATGTGACAAAGAATGAATTGGACAGACAAAAGGATGTGTTTAGAAGATGAAATATTTGCAACTGGAGGTGATGAAGGTTTTATATAACTGACACCAACAAGGTCTGAGGTATCCCAACGATATGCATAGCTAGAAGAGAGTGAAGGACAAAATCACTGCAGGAAAGATTAGGGACTGACAATCCAGGTATTGGAAGAACCCCTTAATTTTCATGGATACTAAAAATTATCCAGAATCATGACATGAGTAACACTGAGGTGACCAAGAGAAAGGTGCTAAAACCTTAGGAGAAGGAGTGAGGGGATCTTCAAATAACAAGGACGGAGCGGTGGGTCCTGGAGTCTACTAACAAAAGTTTCAAGCTGAGGGTGGATCGTTGAAAATAAGCAGTGTTTATTAGTCGCTTTTCCATTATGAGGA
>RJWT010004775.1:0-32505 GCA_004365215.1 Cuniculus paca
TAAATGCATTTTTTACTAACACTAAATTGAATAATTGTTTAATGATTGGTGCAGAAATAATAATTACAGTGGCCACAGTTCAAATGAACTTCTGGTCCTAGGTTCAGATGATAAAAGCAACAGATTTTAAAATTCTCATAGACACAACAATGTAGAGTCAAGTTTCCCCTTACATGCACAGGTTTTATTCCAAGATCCCCAGTGCATACCTGAAATTGGCTAATAGTGAACTATAATGTGTTTTTCCCCCTATAGATCCATGCTCGTAATGAAGTTTCATTTATAAATAGGTGCAGTAAGAGCTTCTCAATAACCATAGCAAAACAGAGCAATCATAACATGCAGTAATAATGCAGTGTCTCCTCTTTGCACCCTTCGATCCACAACAACCAATCTGATCACTGAGACAGCTGCCAAGTGACTCAGGGATCCACTGCAGATCCACACGGGCTTCCACCCCAAGGGGAACACAGCAGAAAAAAGTGCAATTTCCCCCTGCTACTGAGCATGGCACACACTTAAAATGCATGAATTGTTGATACCTACAACTTCTCATTGATTATATTCATGACTACAGTTGACCCCACATAACTAAAACCGTAAAATGAAACCACAGTTATGAGAGGTCCACCATATGTGGAATATGTGGTCAGCAGAGCCATGTGGTGAGGGGCGAACACCCTGTGCCCAGATAACCCCAGTCCCAAACCAGCCTCCAGTCATCCACAGCTGTGTGTCCCCTGGCAACCTAATTAGGTTCAGTGTGCCTCAGTTCCCATAGCTGTAAAATGGGTACACTATTGCCTACCTGATAGACTTGTGAGGATGATTAAGTGAGAATCAGCTCTTTACAGCATTAACAGCACTACTGGAAAGACAGTAAGGATTCACAAATAAAAGCTTTCATTATTATACCCAGACACAGAATCATACTAACTGGTTCCACAGCTATGGATACAAAGTAAAATGCGTCCACTTACTAATTTGCTGGCCTAGATTCAAAAGTTATGGAATTATTACCTTTGGAAATTCAGTGAAACCCATTCTCTTCCACCAAATATTTCATGCCGAGGGGAAGTTCCTTCCTTACTGAGTTGTTCACCATCTGAGTTTGTAATCCAATTAATAAGTTAATAAAAGCAAAGAATTTTGACCAGTGCTTGTCCGAGGTCCCCTTCACCATCTTTTTCACACTCATTCCCACACCCCTCATCAAATGCACTTAGCACTGTCCATAAATGAAGGCAACCGGCCCTGCATGGTCCAGAACTGAACCCAAATCAAGGCTGGGTTTGAAGAAGAACCGTGTTAAGCTGGAGAGGAATGTTGGCCAGTGACTCCTAGAACTGTGGGCACTTTTAAAATTTGTAACCAACAAACAATTTTTTTTGGTACACAACATGATGATTTGACAGGTAAATGCATAGTGGAATAGCTGGATCAAGCTAATTAACACGTGTGTTGTGCTGAGAACCCTGAAAATCTACTCTGTTTGTAATCTGCAGGTGTAACACATTGTTTTTAATCAGTCACGATGTTGTACAACAGCTCCTGAATGAATGCCTCACACTCAACTGAAATTCTGAATACTGTGATATTTCTTAGGGGGGTATTTAAGAAAGTAAACGAAAAGTAAAACAGGTCACTCAGAGAAATGGTAGAATCTCCTTGTGAAGAGAGTTGCCACACTAGCGTACCGAGTGCTTATTTCTTATTACGTAAACAAGGAAATTTTAGATGATACAGGAGCCCAAATAATAGCTCCGAAGATATCCACGTCCTAATGCTCAAACTCTGTGAATATATCTGGTACCACAGCAAAGGGAAATTGCACAGTTCATGGAACTAAGATTACTCCTAAAGTGACCTTAAAATAGGGGGATTCTCTTGGGTTGTCCAGGTTGGGCCATTGTCATCAAATTCTTTACAAGAGAAAAGGGAAGAGAAGAGGACCAGACATGTAGTGATGTGGGGAGAAAGGGAGAATTGCTGGGTTTGAAGATGAAAGAAGGGTCCATGAACTAAGGAATCAGGGAAGCTTCTAGAAACTAGCAGAGCCAAGAACTAGATTCTCCCTCAGAGCCCAGGAAAAGACACCTGACTCCTGCTGATGTCTGTAGATTGGCCCAGTGAGAACAATGCCAGACATCTGACCTGAACTGTATGATAATACATTTGTGTTGTCTTAGGTCACCAATTTTAGATACTTTATTACAGAAACATCAGGACACTAAAGCAGCAAGTTATCTTTCCTCATTGCTTTTAATTCCTAAAATGCAATTACGCCAGTATGCCATATGTAATAAATTCTTCCACTAGTTTAAGTCCTTATTAAAATTAGTTTGGAGTATTATATTTACATTGTATTTAAGTAAAAGAGATACTGTATAAATTACAAAATAAGACAATGTTAAGAAATATTTTAATGAATATTTATAAAGCATGAAAAGATATATGGCCAAAGAGAATAAAGAAACTATTCTATGTTTTTCCACTGAAATTCCAAGTTCAATAAAGGCAAGGCCTTTGCCTGTGTGGATCATTTTCTCTTGACAGTTAGTGCCTGGAACTTGAATATTTATAAAACAGATAAATGAGCTAAGGTACTGTTAGATAAATGAGCTAACACACAGTTCATCCACTGTGGTTCACCACAACACAAGCTACAACCGGAGGCCGCAAGGTACCGTTTCTGCATCATTTTTTGTATTTTTCACAATTTTTTCTTTTAAATAGGTTGCCGTTGCAGACAGAGCACATGAAAAAGAAGACAAGACTTACGAACATTTCTCCTCAAAATGAACAGCTCCCTACTCGTCAAAATAATTTAATTAATCTAAGTCAATTAGTACGTCATCATGAAGGCAAATAGCTTTTCTCTAGTGCAGGTTTCATGAAGCATCACACATGAAGATCTCCTACAATGGGTCACAAATACGAACACGAATCATGAGGGTTTTGTGAAACTGCGTTCTAGTGGAACAGGGTTAGTGCCAAGCAAAGTCAATTAAGATGGAAAAATCAATAAAGCCCAACCAGCAGTTTCTTCTATTTTGAGGAAAAGAGTGCGGAGAATCAGCAGAGGCAGGGAGATCCTTGTGCACACAACTAAAAATAGAAGCAGACGAAGAGGTGGGGTGTGCGCCCGCATGGGTGATGCACCCAGGGCCCCAGCTGGCTGTGCTCATCCTCACCCTGGGATCCCTCCCTCTGGGCCACCAGGAGTGTGTGCTAGGCTCCGCTCCCACCTCCGGCTCTGAGTTGAGCCAGAGGGAGGAACCTCAGCGTCACTGTTCTCTGGTGAGGACAGAACAAAACTTGCGTCTGGTCCTTGATCTCACGGTCAGCGGCTCAATTCCTGCCCTTGAGCCCAGAACTGGCTCATGAGAGGCGCTCTCCCTCTGCCTTCCCACTGCAGTCTGAATTTCATCCCGGCAGTTGCCACCTGGCTTTCCAGAATCTCTGCCTTCAGTCAAATACTGAAAGGGCTCCTCGCGGTCGCTTGTTCTTTTCTCCTTCCATTGTTAGCAGCAAAGGCTGGGAGTTGCAGAGGGAAACAAAGGCAAATTCGCTAAATTCTGATCAAGGAAGCTCAGTCCTCGGGGGCCTGGAGCTGAATTAATGGAAACTGAACTGAGGTTCCATTAACCAAAAGGGCTCTGGAATCTCACCTCCAGCGGAGGCAAACTGGAGGCCGCTGAGGGCAGCAGAGGGCAGGGTTTCCGGGTGCACCAAGGCTGGCTGGCCCTGGGCAGAGCCCTGAGGAAGGAGAAAGACGGGGAGCTGCTGGTCTCACCTACGCATTTTCCTTGGTGCTTTTCCCTGGCTCGTTTGGGTATGCAGGAAACACCCACTGGAACTTCTCTCTGTCTTCTTTTTCCCTGTGCATCATCAAAATTCTTTCTCTTAAAGAATGACAGACTCCTTAATCAGCTTAAAATAACTGACACTAAATTGTTCAGGCTGAGGGACTCTCCTAGGACAAGCTGTCCCTTTGAAGGTACTTATTAAATCCAAGCGATTTTGTAGCATCTGAAATTTATAGAATATATGAGAGATTATTTTGACCAGGGAGCTATTTTTCTTTGAAATGATTTTCCAAAATAAATTACATTCAATAAAACTACCTCATTAACACCGCTTCCTACAGTTTCCTGTAAGAATTGCTGCACTCCACCCACCTAGACAACCAAGGGTCTTCGATTTGGAAAATAATGCGCTTTCGAGTTTACCCCAGATAAAACATGAATATATCCACTAATCGCCTGCTTGGACAACAGACTCAGCTCTAAAGGGCTAAGGAGCACACGTGCACACACACACACACACACACACACACACACACTCAACATGAAAGAATTAAGCAGCAAACACTCATTTAAGAACTGGAGGCTCTGTAGCAGATTGCAACATTTCTGAGTGCTCACCTATTTATTTTTCTCTATATTTCACTGCTGGTGGGCATTTCCATTAGAAGGCTAGTAGAAGGAGAGAATAACAAAGTCAAAATTATTATTTTCACCACTTTTTTCATACCTCCAGCAAACTGAGTGGGGAGAAAGCTAAAACTAAAGCTTTAAGATGTTTCAGTGAATTTCAGAAGATATTTACCTATATTTTACAATGACATGGATCAAGAGTCAACTGCATTCTGCAGAGACAAGCTCTCTGTGACATTTTTAGCGTAGATTTATGAACTTTCAGTACAGTATAACTTTCAGTAATGCATTAGATAATACAGTACAAACAAACCAAACCAAACTAAAGAGTGTAGTTTTTGTACGTATTTGGCATTCCAATCAAGTCTGGCATCACACACTCATCACAAGTCCTGAGTTTCCCAATGTGTCTACTCACTCGTAGAAATCTGATTAGTTCTATGACTTACCCTTTGACTTACCCTCTTGCATCTGATTTCATTTTGCCTGACTTTTTCTTACATTTATAGATTGGTTTGGGATATCTTAATAGCTCCTCACAAAATACAATTACCCTAATCAGACAGATTACTGTTTGCCTTAATGTAAAGTGCATACATACACAAATGCACACAGTATGAATCTCATATTTCAGTCCGCTACCGTCGTCTGAATGCTATGATTGATCACTCCGCTACCAGCCCATTAGTGCTCCTAATCTTTGGAACCTCTAATGTGTAGAAAGGTGACAGGCTATTGGAGGGAAAGCACAAAGATTATTTGTTATTTGTCTTTCCCTTACAGAAATATGTTATTGCTTACATAATCACTTTGGAAAAACTCTGAAGTTCTATCATCTGCCTATAATGTTTAATGAAAAATGTCTTCTCACCTTCATTTTTAAAAAAGTAAACACCGAATTGGAAGACATGTTGGTAAATAAAATTCAATCTTGCACCGAAGGAAACACTCCTGTCAGATGGTGTAATACTTATTTGCAGCTACATAACAAATGACTCCCAAATTAATCAGCTGAAAATAGCAACAAACACTTATCCCACAAAGTTTTAGGCTTGTGGTTCTGGTTCAGGACTTTTCACGAGGCTTTGGGCAGGAACCAGTCATCCAAATCCAGGCTGGGACTTGGATCCACTGTTCAGCTCAACCCGGAAGCTTCACTCCCTCACCATGCAGGTGTCTCCCAGCATGGCAGCCACCTCTCCCATGAATGACCCATGAGACATGGGGGATGACTGACACAGAGGATGTGGTGTCTTTTACCGCCTCATCTTAGAAGTGACACAGCATCACTGCTGTCATATTGTACCAGTCCCGTGAAACCAGTTGCGCACTGTGGAATGCTGTTTTAGTCACTTAGCATTGGGCCACACATCCAGCAGAGACCTCCCAGGTTCTAGTGGAGCTGAAAAATCATTATAGTCTAGTCACAGTGAAGCCTCTGTCACGTTGTAATAAAACACATTCCTCAAATGTGCAGGGCAGGGGTGGTGTAAATAAGTTATATTCAATAAAACTACCTCAGTACCACCACTTTCTACAGTCCTATGGCACTACTACCACAAAGAAGTACTGCTCACTCAATTACCTACAGAACATAACACTTGCTAGTGATAATACATAACAATGTTAGTAGTGCTAGATGTTTATCATTAGTTCAAAGTGCACGCCTTCTACTTATGCCAGTCTGATGTGCTAGACAGCATCCTTATCCTTCTAGAATTTTCCACATCTGGAGATTGCCTTGAGTCCACCTCAAGGGACCAGTGTACCCCTAGGTCCTGTGCAATGCTGCACCACAATGTCCTCAGAACGCACTTCTTGGAACCTAATCCATGGTTGGGGCACAAGTGATCGTACTCCAATCTGGCACAAGAGCACACACAGGTGTGAGTTCCAGAAGGAGAGGGTCCGTGGTGGTCCCCTTGGAGGTAGCTACTGCAGACATCTACATGGCTTTTGACAAGACCATGACACCTTGGTGTCTGTCTGTTCCATCTATAGACAATTAAAACTGTTAGTCAACCTTTTCCAAGCCCCAAATTCATTACTTTCACAAGAGATGGGGGCCAGAAAAAGATGCAATTCACCTCATTTTTATTTCTAATTACTGAAATATAAAATTTTCCATTTTAATTGTTACTTTAAGAACTCTTAATATTGTTTAGGTAGCATTCATATAAGGGAAAAACAATGATGAAGAAGGAGACGTGAATGCTGGCCAACAGTGAAGGCTTACTGATGCTGAACAGATGTGAGGATGATAATTTCACCCATGGCTCCTGCCACACTGACTATAAATTATTTCTCCTCATTTCTCTCCTCTTAGTCATACCAGATTAACTTTATATTTTCTAATTCCAGAAGTAAGGGCTACGGGTTAGAGCTAGTCTCATGTCCTGCAACTACAACTCTACTTATATAATTTGCACCAAAGTGTGTCAGAATGATTAGACTTCTATGAGAATTTTTGAGATATTAAACTTAAAAACTATTATTTGGAGAGGGGATCACTATTGAAATTATAATACTTTATAAATATGTACTCTTAAAGACAGTACATCTCACCTGTTTGCTTCTTGACAGAAAACATTAGAATGTACTAAATCAATGTGTTTAATAAATTTTTCAGTTGCTACAATGTCAGTTTTAAGAAATGAAACATTACAGAAGATACCAGTGAAAAGTAAGATCCACAGTGCAAATAATGATTCTAAAGAGTTCTTATTCTAGTGCAGTGTTAATGTTAGGGACTGGACACCGAATGTCTCCCAAAGGCTCCTGCATAGAAGGCTTGGTTGCCAGCCTGTGATACTACTGGGAGGAAGTGGAACTAGAAGGAGGCGTGGCCTAGTGGGAGGAAGTGAGGTCATTGGGGCGTGGTCTTCAAGGAATAGTGGGACAGTGGACCTTTCACCCTTCTCTCTTCACTTTCTGGCTGCCATGATGTTAACATCCCCTCTGCCACATGTTACCACCATGATGAACTGACAAATTCAATGTGGGCAAGCAGTGCTGGCCTGAAACCTCTGAAAACATCAGTCAAAATAAATCTATCTACCTTTAAGGCATTTATCTCATGTATTTGCAGAATGACGGGAAGTTAACAGTTATATACAACTGTTTTCTTGCTTAGTGATGAAGAGTTCTTTAGAGATCATTTGAATAATTACATTAGTAATGTCAAAAACACCTATGTCAGATTCACAGCTTATTAAAAACTGATAAATCAGAGTAGTCATATAAATTGTGTTCTGATATTAAGTGATCCTTTTAAAAAGATAAATGCAATTCTACTTATTGAATTTCTTCCAGATTACAGAAAGATATCATAAAAAGTATATCCACATAGCACTAGTTTGACTTTTCCACCTGTCTATTTAATTTTTGCATAATACTGATTATAATGTTGACCTCCTGAAAATAGAAATAATTTCTGTTTAGGAAACAAAATAATAGCACCATTAATATTCTAATTTATTTATTTATTTATTTAATATTCTAATTTATCTCCACCCAGAAATGAAAGCCATAGGAAAGAAGTATTAAAATAATTTATGATCATTGCTACAACTATGAAGCAAAAATGGCAAATGTTAAGTCCTGTTATTGAACATCTAACCATCTGGCAAATTTATACATTTAATCAGAAAATGCGGGACTTAATCATGAACATTAGGCAGAAGGATTTTGATATATTTATTGTAAAATTTTCTTTATAATGTTTTTTCTAGCTCTTCTTTTTAAAATACCTTCCCTATTTTAGATTGTTTTCTTTTATCAAGCTAATAAATAAAATAAAAATTCATGTTATTTGGGATGGGATCCTTCAAATTTTATGTTAATACCATAATAATACCATTTTCATTATTCAAAAGTTCTATGTTAACCAAGTGCGGTAGCACACATCTGTAATCTCGATACTCTGGCAGGCTGAGGCAGGAGAGTTACAAGTTTGAGCTCATCCTGGGCACTTAGCAACTTAATGAGACCCTATCTCAAAATAAATATTAAAACATGGGCTGGGAATGCAGATCAGTATAAGGCGTTGGGTTCAATATCTCTCTTTGTCTCTGTCTCTGTCTCTCTCTCACATGCACACACACACACACACACACACACACACACACAAAAGCCCTCAAGCTCTGTGTTAGGGTTAGGGCTAGAGTCCTCGCTAAGGAACAAGATCTCTCTCACTCAGGGAATCACGGGTCCACGCCACTCAAAGCCTCCTTGGTGGATGAGTAATGCAGACAAATTCATTAATATGTGGCATTTCTCTGAAGACTGTCTTGTAATGCCATTATTTCATTTTGTCCTCTTATGCAAAATGCAAAGCAACATCTCTTTCCTGTTGCCCTGAAGGCATCTTGTTCTTGCATCCAAACCCTCTCCTCCCCACTTGTCTGATCGAGTACATCCCAATATTTAAAAGGGCACTGCTTCAGAATGGCATAGAATATTTGGTATAGGAAAAGTGATCTATTACTTTTAAACTTGAATAAATAATATTTCATGGAAGAGTAACTAATTTGGTATTAATATTCTGCCAAAATATCTCACATTGATGTTATATCACACAAAGCTAATCATTTTTAGTATCTGGATTACATTTTTCTTAAAAGGATCTTTTATTGAAAATGGAGGACATTTGAAAACCCATACCACTGAGAGGCAATCACTATTTTTTTCTATTATGAAGGAATACCTTTCAGGTCATTTATAATACTAGAAAATAAAAACTCTTAATTTTTCCTGTTCACCTCCTGTCCCCAAATTAAACTTTCCACATCTCTGACAAGTATTCCATGGGTATTACTACCAGGATCAATGTTTATTCAGTAATCAGTCCCTTTTTTGTCAGCTTACTTTCAAAAGTAAAGTTCCAAGAACAGTCTTCTCTATTATCACAGTTAGATATTGTGTGTGGGCATGTCTCCATTGCTGTTCTCAGATGCTGACTTGTACCTTAAATAGTTTGTGTGATGAATAAGAGTTCTTATTCACCATGTTCTTTTATTGTTTTGTTCCAGTATTTAACATTGATGAAATAACAGTTTCCATAAGGGTTTTTTCCATTCCTTGGGGGTGACATTCTGAAGTTCAGATGTAGATACAGGATTTCAGAGTCAGATTTTTCTTCTCCCTCATTCTAGAAGGCATCCATAAACCGGGACTGTTCTTGACTTAGAAAGTGGTCCAACATTCTAGAATTCTTGGGGCATAAGAATTTTTTAAATAGAGTTCTCCAAACTGACAGAATATCAGAACTATTTGGAAAGATATCAAAAAAACTCTAACCCTGACCCAATCCTGAGGACCTCATTTAATTGGTCTTCAATGAGGCCCAGGGATCAGGTGTTTTTAATGTATAGCCATGATTTGTAACTTCTAGTAAGATCAATGTTTACAAAGACTTTACCATGGATGTATTTGTCAGGGGAATCCTGCTGGGACAAGAAAACCAACACCCAACAAGGAGAAGAGGTTTATTATGACTTATGGTTTCAGCAGTTTAGTCCATGGTGGGCTGGCTCCAAGGCAGATGCACTGTGGTGGAAGGATGTGGTAGAAGACAGATGCTCAACTCATGGTGGTGGGAAAACTGAGTGGGTTGGAAACAGAGCCCCAGAAGAAGGGGTCAGAGACCAGAGATAGTCAGCAAGGTCACATCCTCAAGACTTACTTCTTCCCAGTAAGCCTCACCTTCTAATAAGCCATTGAGCTATGAAATTATCAGTTCCTTAATCTTCACTTCCAAGCACTCTCTAAGAGTCTCTTAATTCAGTCAAATTGTCAATCAAGATCAACTAGCACAAGTTCAGTTTGTCAACTTGACACTTAAGTACATTTCCCTAAACTATACTTAATCTCCAAACAAAAACAATAATGGAATCTTAATTCCACCTGACATTATGTAACTATCTTACTTACAATCTAAAATGTACTAATCCTTTCCACAAATTCTCGACAGTCTCAGAATTGTTCAAAAGTCTAAATTCAAAGTTTCTTCCAAACCTCAAGGCAAACTTGTAACTGTGAAGCTCTTAAAAATTCAAAAAAGAAAGCAAACTACATATTCCCAACATGAAGGATAAATATTTCCATTTCAAAAGGGAGAAGTAGGGGGACAGAAAAGAATAAGACCAAAGCAAGATGAAAACTCAGCATGGCAAACATTGAGTCTTGTAGCTCCATGTCCTGTACCTGTGACACATGGTGATGAGATGTGACTTCCAAAAGGTGTGGGCAGCCCAGCCCTATGGCCTTGACTTTTGCAGCCCACATGACCTCTGTCTTGGACTAGCTCTGCTTGGCAAACTTTCCATGCTCCTGGCATCTCAAACTTCCTGGGGTGTTCACTGAAGCCTGGGCCTCATGCCCACAGATTCACACATGGCCATACTGAGGGGTTCCTAGCAGAGCACTGATATCGTTACTCATTTTTGCCTGCTCTCCAAAGTCTTCCTCTAACATCTGCAATGGAAGCCTCCATGGCCCCACAACTCTTGAACTCTGCATGCCTAGAAAACCAGCATCACAAGACCAATGCCAAGGTCTGTTGCTAGCACAAAAGCAGCTGGCTCCCCTTGGACCATGGTTCCTCTCAGTGGCCTTGGAGTGCCTGGATGGCTGTGTACAGGAAAATGAATTCTATTTCTGGAATCAGTGCCCTGGGCATCCCCTGTTCAGATCCTCAAGGGCTCTCTTTTAAAATAAATGTTTACATTTCACAGCCTTGCTGATTCCCGAGATGCCTTCAATGCATCTTTTCTTCTGGGCCAGTTCAAAATACTTGCTTGCTTGTTAATGGTGCTAATTTCTTCAGCAACCTCAACTCCTTTGGACCTAACTTTACAAGAGGTTCTTTCTGTGCCAAAATTTTAGCTTTCCAAATTTTCTTGTTAATTCACTCAAGTTGACAATCAAAATTCATCCACAAAATGAGGGTTTTGCCTTTCACAAAGCATTGAAATTTCACCTTATACGAACTGACAGGAAATAAGGCACTTTTAAAGAACACGTCACTTGTCTGGTATTCTTTGTGAATTAATTACTATTGTGAATAAAAGAATTCACCAGATGATAGAAATTTATCCCAACAGTACTCAGATATTAAATATTAAATCAACTTTCTTGGAAATCTTTCCATTAAATATGACAAAAGGAAAAAAAACATGTAAGTCAGTACCTTGAAGAAAATACAATTCCCTCTATGTCCTTCAGGAATTAGCTTTAGGAATTCCAGAAATAGTAAAATCTGCCATTGCTCAAGTGCCTTCTATAAAATGGTATAGTATTTGTACATAACCTATGCACATCCTCCTGTATACTTCAAATCATCTACAGATAGCTTATAATATCTAAAAGAATGCAAATGCTGTGGAAATAGCTGTGCTGGGTTGTTTAGGGAATATGACAAAGAAAAAAAATCTACACATGCTCAGTGTGGGTGCAATTATTTTTCCAACTATTTTCAATCCCTACTGACTTAACCTGGTGATGTGAAGAGCTACTACATACTACACACAATTTAGTATTTTGCTTGCTGTTTCAATATGACCTTGTCCACATCTGTGACTGTATTATCTAGGTTTTGTGATCAATACCAGCACCGAATGGTATCAGAGTCCTAAAAAGTTCTGGAGGAAGTGATCAACTTTGCCTCAGTCGCTACATCCTAATGTTGCTGAATGACCCCATAATGTCCCTTTGCTTTTGCCCTTCCTGCTTCTAACCTAGTGATGTCAATATTGATTACGCTGAAATTACTTAATATATCTTGGGAAGAACGCAAAGCTCAAAAAACACAGAGAATCACGCTTATCAAATCAAGTACCTTCGAGGATGCATACAGTCAGGATGGGGCAGCTCTGCAGCACAAACCCAGAATTGGCTGCCCCTACCCTGACAGAGAGCTCAGAGCACTGCAACCAGTTCTCCCAGCAACCTTCACCATTTTCTTTTCTTTCATGGATATGCCAAGGACAATTTAGGAGAGCAGAAATTTTATTGCTAGATCAGATATTTTTTCTATTAAAAGTCTAGATTACTTAGAAAAAGGGCCTTGATCTGGGGAGAGCTGGCTGGAAATTTCACATAGACAGGGGAAGTCTGGGCCTGAGATCTAGCACAGGCTGCCCTCGCTGGATGCGTCCTTGTGCCGGGAAGGCTCTCTGCATAACCAGCTGGGTGTCAGCAAAGTGAGCCAAATAAGAGACACGCCCAGAAGTGCAAAGACAGAGCCTGTGTAACCCCAGACGACATTTCATTGTGACAGGCTGTCACAATTCTTCCAATTAGAGGTACCAAAGGGGGAGAAAATAATACAATTACCGAATTTTCAGTCTGTGTTTATTTTGTGATGGTGGGGACCAAACCCAGTGCCTGTGCACTAAGCTACGAGCCCAGCCCTTCTGAGAATTAATTTTTTTTTTTTAATTTTAAGACAGAGTCTCAGTAAGTTGCTAAGTGCCCAGACTGCGCTCAAACTTGTGATCTTCCTGTCTCAGCCTCTAAGGTGCTGGGATTACAAGGATATGTGTCACCAGGCCTGGTTTATAATTTCTAATTATGATTTTAATTTCAAATAATGATGCCTAACTTTTAGTTTAGAAAGTCCCATAGGTAACTTATCTTTAATCGTGGGGTCTCATGCTAATTACTAAGTATTTTAGTAAATTAACAATACTTGTGCTAGAGAATAAGTCAAACATCTTACACCAAGCAAATACAGGTAAATTAGTTGAAAATAAGGCTACTCATGGTTCCTTTTGTTTTCCAACATTTGGCGGTTCATGATCTGTGCAGAATATATCCCAAATTTATGAAAGCAGGTTAAATATTAAAGTAAGGTAAAATTAATAATAATAAACAGCATTGATACGACATGTTATATAAGAAATATGAATTTACCTCATTTCTTAGAATGGCATAATTTCTTGCCTACTCTCATGGAGCTTACTTTTGAGTAGGGAAGATGGGGCTAATTGAGAGTTATAGTAAGTTACAAAATTGAGATACACATGTATTTTGAGGGAAATCAACAGTCTTATGGTTCCACACAAAAGAAAATACTTCTATATTTCAAAGTAGACTTCACTGGATAGGAAAGCTCTTGTTCCAATATCAGAAAATTATTATTGAAATGAGACATGAAATACAAGTGTGAGGGACAGGAGCATTTGTAAATGTCCTATAGCCAGAGGAAACAGAAAGAAAGACAGAGAGAGGAAGAGACAGAAAGAGAAACAGAGAGGACAAAAAGAGACAGAGAGACAGAGACAGAGAAAGACAAAGAGGAAGACAGACAGAGAGACAGAGAGAGACAGAGAGACAGAGACAGAGACAGAGAGAGACAGAGAGACAGAGAGACAGAGACAGAGAGAGAATAGATGGGAAAGCAGAGGTAGGAGGGAAGTGTCCAGCCAGAAAAGAGTTTGTGGATTTGATATGCCCTTGTCTTCATACAAGGTAAACAGAAGACTCTTAATGTCTTTAGTTTTTTTGGGTTTTCTGGTTAGGGACAGTAGGGAGCCACAAGAGACAAGGTCATACTTTATTGTGGTGAAATTGCTTTGGCTATATTACAGAACATTAAAATGAGATCTTTTGATTGAGATCTTTTCAGAACTTCTGTTTATGGATAGAGGGTAAAATAAATTCAACAATTTTATTTTTTTTCTGTAGGTAAGAATATTCCACTGTAAAATTTCAGTATGTATGATAGGATGATTCTACAAATATACAATAAGCAACTTTCAAATTTTATTTTTTACTTGTAAAGTTATGAAGTCTCAAGTCATAAATCTCTGGTACTCCAAATTCCATGTAATATTTTCATGTGCTGTGTAAATAAAAAACAGTTTCCTGAGTATCTCACTATAAGTATATATGAATGCATGAGCAAAAATGCATGCATAATAATTAAGAAGAATATATAACAAATCACTTTTAAATATACATTAAGTATTGGTTCCAGCCTCAATCTACGTCTCAGTCACTTGTAAGACTTTAATGACTATAGCTTCTAATTCAGAAATAAATTTTCTTAGTATACCAGTTCATGCTGATTTTTAAAAGGGAGAAAAAACTTGAAATAAAATGGCTTCAATAAAACTGTAGATTCTTTTCCCTCTCTATGTAATGTTATTTTGATCACCTTGTATGTGAGTGATATAAAAGACTGCAAGAAATAGGCGTGTTCTGGTTGGAGGAGTTTGTGTGATAGATATGCACTAATTCAATAATGCTGCAAGCTTCTACTGGGAACACAATAAGCACATGGAATTGTGCGATTTAATTTAATTTGAAATTTGCTTACGTGATTCTCAAATTTTCATTTATAACCCAATTTAAAAACTGGAAAAAAGGTGTGAGAGAAAGTATGTGTGTGCACGCATAGACCTGTAATTCCTATGCTGATAATTCCAGGACACCATGGTTGCTCTGAATGCCAGGCATGTTACACGTATCGGAAAGCACTGATAGTCCGTGTGGGTTTAGCGTGGGGGACATGCACATCCTGAGCTTCATGAAAGATGCCTAGTGGATTAGCTTATGAGCCACAGAATAGTTTTTCTGCCTTAAAGGGAGTCTGCCAAGAACCAGGTTGCATAGAAAGCATTTTGTAATATAATTTACTATTACTATCTTTGCTGGGTTATTTTAATGGTGATCATTTTTTGTGGGCTGCAATATTTTACTGCAACCCGAAGAATATCCAGAGTACAGGTATGACAGGAATCAAAAGGGGAGGCATAAGCTATCTCCTGCCTCATGTTATGTATTTTGTTGGTCTGAATTTTTATTTACCCAACACAAGTTGTTGTTGCCATTGTTATTATTATCATTATTATTATTGGTATGGGGGGGTTGAACCCAGGAGAGCTTTTGCACTGAGCTATATCTCCATACGCCCCCCCCTTTTTGAGATGAAATCTTGCCAAGTTTCTAGGCCTAGGCTTGAATTTGCAATCTTCCTGTTTCAGCCTCCCAGAGTGCTGAGACTATGGGCGTGCACCACCGCTTCTGCCAACAATTAAGTTCTTTTTTTCCATGAAGTTTCAATCTTGAACATAAATTGTCTGCCTTCACTCTGCTCTGTTGAGGCTCAGAAAATAATACGCAAAATATGACACTCGGCATGTTGAATATTGGGAAGTACAGAAGCGAGGGTCTCAAGCTCAAAGCACTGGGAGGCGGGGGGCAAGGGGGCTCCCGAAGTCCCCTCATCTGTCTATGGGAAGCTCCTCCAGCGGAGCTCAGTCATCTCTGGCTCTCTAGCTACAAATCTCCTTCGTGGGAGGAAAACTTCAGGAAAGAAGAGAGAGCAGACAGCACACTGCAAGCCTTGAACCCCTGACCTGGTGCTGCAGAGGGTAAACGGAAGCCTTTACCTTTCACTGGATCATCTGCTCCTTCCCTGCGACCCTCCCGTGTGCTTTAGGAATGGCTCTTTCTTCCCTTGATCGGTCCCTCCTTAGGAAACTCCCCTCTCCCCTGCAGCGTCCACGTTTCAAAGCTTCTTCCTTTGACCTAGAAACCTACAGTTCAACAGTGCTGGACTTAGGGCACCTGGTTAGGGGCAGAGAGCTTTTGGTTGGCCTTCTGGGCATGCTCACATTGAGTTAGAAGAGAAAGAAACTTGGCTTTGTCTCTGTTACTCTTTCACTTGAAAGAGTAGCATTATTGAATTGCACTTTTGCTCACGCATTCATGTATACTTACAGTAAGATACTCAGGAAACTTTTTTATTTACACAGCACATGAAAATATTACATGAATTGTAATTAGTGCGTATCTATCACACAAACTCCTCCAACCAGAGACTTGGCTTTGTCTCTGTTCCTCTTTCATGGTCGATGTTTTTGTGTTTGGTAAAAATATTCTCATGACAAATCTACAGCTGTAAAAATGGGGCATGTTACATGGGTTAACGTGTACAACAGAAGGTCACTTTTGCATGGAAACAGCGGCACTCCTATCCTCTGTGATCAAATTAAAGAAGATTAGAGCTTGTTAAGCAAACAAGACAAACCTTTTACCTCTTCCCTCTAAAACAAACAGAAAGTTTTCCTTGACTGTGGAATCCGCGCTGTAAACAGCAGTAGATTGTTTCTTGGCTCAAACAAGACAAAGTCCTGCATCTGTAATGACAATGGGGACAAGAAGACCCAGCGTGAGGTGGCGTCCAGGGCACAGTCCTCAGTGCTCTGCCCCGCTGTGTGACTCTACGTGGGTCACTTCCATTTTCTCGGTTTCTTCTTCTTCCATGAAGTGGAGATCATAAGCTGCTTCACTCAGTGACTTGCACGAAGGTGCATTGTACAATGGGAATCCTTAAACATTCATAAGGTTTCATTATTTCACATTATGCTTAGGAAAAGAGAAGCTGACGTACATTTGTATTTGGGCACTGCCCTTTGCCTTAGGTATCTTAGATACATTAGGTAATGTGTCCTCACAGTGACTCTGAGATACTATGAGCATTTAAAACAGAACAGTCAAAGTGACATCGGGGATGATATATGGACCTCCAAATAATATAAGGGAAATAGTATAACTTCTGACTTGCTAGTTGTCTGAAAGGCCGAGTTCATGTTCTCTAAAACTGAGGAATGAATCTTAGGAACAGGGTTGAACAGTAGGCAGAATTACTGAGGGAAAGAAAGCTTTTGTTTAAGAAGAACAGAAGGGGACCAGAAAATGGGATGCCCACTGACCCCATTTCTCAAGGGTCTTTTATTGAGCAAGCCACGAAGTGAGGCCAGATTCAAGGTGAGACAAAACTACAGTCAACTAGTAGGATCACAGTATAGTTGGTTAGGTAATATTGAGCCAATGGGAAGTCGTAAGGTGGGTGTGAGGTGCAGACGAAACTATGGTGAACCAATATAATTACAAGTATAGTAGCTTAGGTAACACTGAGTAAATGAGGATCAACTGGAGAAGCAAGTCATGGAGTAAGCATACATGGGCAAAGATTTTCTGGGAATAGGCTAGTGAGGTTTTGGTTCCCCACCAAAGGTACCTGATGCCTATTTATCAATCACTGCTGCCCATTTCTAGGGGAAGTATGTGGGTATAGTCATTCCTCTGTGTCCTGAGACCTGACTTTCAACAAATGGTCCTCCAGCCACAGTTGTCTTCTGGACCTCTAGAGGGTCCAGCCCCATCTGACTACCTATAATATTTCTAAATAACTTAGCTATTTATGACATTTACGTGCTGTTGAGAAAGACTGTGTAGGTTTTTAAACAAAATAAAATGTTGAAGAAATTTTAGTTTGAGTAGTAAAATACAAGATGGGTAAGATTCAGACGTAACTGGCAGTAACAAATTAGTCTCCCTGTAGATCTCAGTAAATGTATGAGTGCCTATCTTCACAAACATAAATGTGATTTAAATGTGTTTAACATTTTAAATATTAAGAGAAGTCTAAATAGTTTTCTATTTTTCTTTACTAAAGTGAACATTTCTTGTAAAACACATAAATTATTAGTTTATATCAAATTTATTAACATTATAAAAATCACTTTTTCAACTATCGGAAGACTGATAAATCTTAAGCATATCATCTCAATGTTTTGTTTCTCATTAATCTTATATATTTCATTAGCCATAACAGCTTTTACTAATGCTATTTCCTCTTACTATTCTGAACAATGAAATATGTGCATGACTGTTTTTTAATCAAAAATTTCATTTATTTGTTAAAAAGTCATTATATCATACCTTGCCCAATTTCTTTCCAATTACAGTGAACGAAAATAAGTTGTCACTTTAAGGTTTTCATTTTCTTGCAATATTACTAAACTTCTTCTGACTTTTACATTTGTTTTGATTTTGTCAAATATGCCACATTGGCTTTTGCTTGCTATTTAGCTTCAACATCAATGCTGCATTCCTCATGCAGAATGAAAACTTACTATCTTATACATTGATTTTAAGATTTTTCAAAACACGTATAAGCCTTGCCAACCCTTCAAAGTACCCCAGTTAGTTAAGATGTAAGGTTACCCAGTCTAGCTGCCCTGATAATCATTCATTCATTTACCTAAAGAATACTGAGAAACTTTCTTTCTAGGCACTGTTCAGTGTTTGGAATAAAACTGCTTTATGCAAAACCGATGAGGAAACTGAAGTCCAGGATGAATACATTACTACCCCAAAGCATAGGATTAGTATGGACATTTAAGCGTTTACTTCCTGTCTTTAAATCATCAATACATATTTAATGTACAGCCAGCTGACGAACTCCTTCCCACAGTTCCATACTGATCCCTGTGCCCTCTAACTCACCCCTTCACAAGGGCTCTTGATGCTTTCTGAAGAGTAATTCATCAAACAACGACACAGGATGCTTCTGCATTCTGAGAAAAAACAATGTAGGTTTTAGCACTTGTGTAGATGTATGCAGAGCAGTACTTCGGTAAAGAGTGAAAGGCTTTAGAACTGAAAAGAAGCATTAACTATTTTTGTGTCTGCTAACAAATCCTTGCTAAATTTCTATACTTAAACAATAGAAATCACCTTTTCTGTGATCATACAAGGGGACCGATTCATTGTCGACAGAAAGCACACACGGCATGACACCATGGCAGCACACCTCTGACTGCAAGTTCAACTTTAAAGAGTGCAGATCTGATGAAAGCAAATAATTCCAGGAAATATGTCATCCGTTAGAGAAGACTGTAAGAACCTGTCCGGACCATTTTGTCTCAGTCTTGTCATTGCATATCACTTTAGCTTCAAAAAGAGTAATCAATCTGTTCAAAGTGTCAATGTAACCACACTGGGTGGGGAAAACTCGTTCTGACGCTGAGTTATGTGAAAAATTATGCAGTATTTGAGACAAGCCATGGGAAGTGTGCTGCTGCAGGTTCAGTACAGGTCTATTGTGCGCATGGTGTCAAAAGGAGCTAATGAAATATTAGGTGACAGAACTGAAGCTGTGGACAGAACAAAGAAAGTAATCATTTCATTTTGCTCTGTGCAAATCAGACCCTACCTGATGTCGCAGGCTCACTTCTGAGAGTCAGTTTTCCAAAGGAACGCTGATAACTTAAAATGTTTTCAGAATAAAGGAAATGCTTCTGAAAACTTACAATATGAGAGGCATAGGATGTGAGTTTTCCTATGTGAAACAGTAGACTAATAGCAACATTTGCATGTGTAAGTCTGTTATGAGATATCATACAGCAGAAAGATTAGATGTATTTTAGCTTCTGAACCAGCACTACCACACCAAAATAAACTAGTTACCACCAAAAGGTGAAGAGTCCTGCAAAATAAATAAAAAAACCCAGACTAACAAAGATTGCCAACTCCAGTGCAAATAATTTCACGTTTCATTGTACACAGACTTTCCTTCACAAAACCTTGAGTTTATCTTTGTACTGCAGAGTACAAAAGGCTTCCCCATTAAAGGAGTTAGTAAAGCTGGAGATAAAGAAACTTTGAAAAACATGGAACATGATAATGAAGATACAATCAGTAAACAGCGTTTGCCAAGAAGTGATCCATACACCTGGATAAACTTTTAATGATGAAATAAATTGAAAGCACTACTTTTAAGAAAGTGGTTTATAATTTTAATTTCAAACAATGGTGTTGGAAGGTAAAAGAGAGAGTGGCCTGGATGAGCAGCAGGTAATAAAATCAAACCAAACGCATGCACAGGAAAGCGAGCAATCCTTCTGAGGCTGTGTGACTGGAGACAGAACTTAGAAGCCTCCTCTCCCTGGCAAACACAAAACCAACAGGAGTAGCCCTCCAAGCCTGGGAAATTCAGAGCTAAGGAAAGAAAGGGATTGGGGCCCCTCAGGGCACAAGCAGACGGTGCACCCACACTGACTTATGTGGGAATGATGCTAGAGCTCAGAGGAAGCACCTGGGGACACAAGGACAAAGGATTCCTGAGCCTCCAGGGTTTTGGGGTGCAAAAGGAACAGCGGACTTTCATCACAGAACTAAAGATGCAGCAGATCTTGCTGGGGATGGGGAAACATGGAGCAGGGTGCAAGGTGGGTGAGTGTCTTGGCCACTTTTGTCATTGCTGAGACAATACCTGCACCCTCCACTTACAGGAGGGGAGGTTTATTTTTGGCTCCCGTTTTAGAAGCTTCAGTCCTTGCAGGTTAGGGGGCTCCAGGCAGAAGCCAGATGTTGGAAGGGTCTGGAGTCTGGTGCAGGAGAGCAGCTCACCTCCTGGCAGCCAGGAAGCAGAGTGTAAAGGGAAGAGGAAGGGAGGAGAGAAACCTTTCTAAGCCACGCCCTAAGGACCAAGTCTTCTGGCTGAGCCCTACTTCCTAACAGTACGTTCAGCTTTAACCATCAGTGGGCGAATCTGCCCATAAGCATAGCACCCTTGTGATCCATTCACCTCTCAAAAACCCTTCCTATGATCAAATGAGGCTGGGGGGGCATCTATTTTTAGAAATAACAGTGAGAAAAATGACTTTATGACAAGGGAGAATCTTAGAAAAAAAATAATCAGAGAAGTATATCAAATATTTGGGCTGAGGGCTCAGGAAAGAGGTGACTTTCTAGTAAGAAGTTAGGAAGCAAACCATTCAGATATCTGGAAATCTGTCCCCTACACACTCAAGAGCTGTACAAATCTGAGGTCATGAAGATCTGCCTGTACAAAGAGAGACACCTGGCTAACCCAGCCAGTGGACAGTGTTACCACAGGGATGTAGGCTTGAGGCACCGGGAGCAGTGTAAATATTTCACAGGCAGGGACTAGACACTAGGGCAAAGAGGGAAGCTGAGATCAGGAGACGAAGGCGGCATCCCGACAAGTGTTAAGTTCTGCTATAAAGCAAGGCAGGCAGGGCTCGGCTTCCACTCTATGAGAAAGCAGCACTAAGAGCTGGGAATGCCCTCTATGGACCTGAGAGGAATTGTGTCCCAGGTAATCTTTCAATGGGAAATTTCTTCTAAAGGAGTTTCAATGAACAGATCAGACTGGAAGAACTTGGCAAGGATTGAGGAGTGATCTGTGAAAACCAGGACTGAGTCTTTGAGTTGTTGCTTCACAGTTTCTACCTGCTTCTTCCTCCAAGTGACCCGAACCTCTTTGCTCCATGACTGACTGCTGAAGGACAGGTCTACTCACAACTATGGACTAATTCAGTGTGTGCGAGTTTCCCCAGGAAAACTGCTCTAGGTCCTGAAGATTTGCTTGTGTTTTCCAAATTTGGTGGGTGGGCTTGAGCTGTAAAGTTTTCATGCACTGCCTGGCTTCTGGTGGGAAAAAGACACACACACACACACACACACAGAGTCATTTAAATCTTAAAATCGACCTGCTTGCTTCTCAGTTCCACACCTGCCTCAGACTGAGCAGAATAAAAAATGAGGAGGCTGGAGTCCCACCTTTGGTGATAACTAGAATTCATTTGTGTATCGGGTTTCATTGTGATGAACATTTCTTTCATGGAAGGTAGCTGAGTGATGGAGTTGGGGGGCTGTCTTCTGATTTGGGGAGTATTGCTCAGTGCTGGGCACGCTCGCTCCTGTTGTCTCATAGGATGCTCACTGTAAGACGTCTGTTTTATTCTGTGGCACCTGGCATCACCTATGGGGTGACATAGAAGACACAGTAACAGCTACAGCTTCAGCCTAGGCCAGAGGTGGTGGTCCTATGGCACCCATCAAACAGCAGGCTGTTTGTATCATTGAAAACGCTGCAACAGTCACCATCCCTCCTGGAGATGACTGTAATGATGCTCTGCTCTGACTCGTTTCAGAGCCTGCTGAGGGCCAGCTGCTCACTCTACAAGAGACCATGCAGGACTGGCCAGTGACCTTGGGGCCAGGGGGTCCTTCCATGGAATTGCTCTCTTCCTTGCATGGGAGTGGGAGGAATTATGACAACATCCTTCAAAGTGTGGATGGTTCTCTACCATACATGCAGCAATGTGGCAATGGCCAGGACCCTGGAAGAAAAAGTAGGTGACAAAGTAGAATGGAGTCTGTGGCCAGAGAGCACCAGCAAAATCTCCTGTCTGGAGTCTTCTAATTTTTGAGGAATGCTAGTTGTTAGAAATCAGGAAAATAAAATATGATGAAAATGCTGCTGAAAACATGGTTAAATATCCCAGATTGTTTCATGAATTCTATGACTGTACAAATTCTGCCCAACATTCATGTGAGAATCCAGGAGTTGAGTTTGATTTCACAGCTGTTCAAATGTTCTTTACAAGCACAGCGCTTATCAGTGGAGGTATGAGGGGGATAGGAGTGGAGATATTTCTCTTAATCGATTTTAAGCATAATGAAATTGATTTGGTGTGGGGAAGTTCTATTTAAAACCAGATAGGGAGATGAGTAAAACTAGTTTTACAGTACAATTAGGTGGCAACATTATCCATCCTGGAATTATAGGTTTAATATGTCTTTTAGTTGTTCTGCACTTATGAACAATTACACTTATTTTGCAACATACCTTTTGCATAATTATAAGAGCTCTGTACACAAACTATCATAATTTTTGCACCCAAACACAATATACAGACATTAAGAGAAATTTTCTGTTGCCTTTCAAGTTTTACTTTTGAAATGCTTTAGTTTCTGACATATAGCCTATTCTCCTTAGGTCGTTCTTATATAACATTCTAAGTGAAAAGGGAATAAACTCAGAAGTTATTTTTAACAAATGCTACCATACCTGGTAAAGTGTTCCATTTCATTCTCCCACAAAGCCAGACTTTTCAAATACAGTGGTTTGAATTGCTGTTAGGTACCTATTCTCTCTATTCTTGGCGCAAGACCAATGAATGGTGACGATTGTAAATCTTGTAGAAAACAGTTTTCATCAGCTAGTACTTGTGCGTTAGGCATTGTGCACACATTTTGCAAAATCAATGGAGAGACGGTGTGTGAGGAGCAGTGCCCCAGTTATTAAAAACTACTCAAATGAGGTTCCGCTTAAAGAAGATGGGTATAAGCAGAGCAATGAAGAGAGTATAAAGCTTTGATCTTCTTGTAGCTGTTGGAAAATCTAAGCAGCTGCCCTTCTTCCTTGGTTAGTGAGAGACTAGAGGTGAGCCCATCAGGGTGTAAGGGAAGGTCAACCTGGGCACAGGGTAGGACAGGTCACCTGGGCTCAGGGCTTCAAGGCCCCCCTAGGAATGACCCAAAATTTTCAATGTATCTCATATATGCTGTCTTGAACCATCTCTTATAATTCATTAAAAATAGAGTCAGAATACATTTGAGATTACCAAGGTGAGGACATAAATTATAAATTAAAATCAAAGAGAAGATAAAGAGAAGGCCATATGTGTGAGATATCAATAGTGATCTGTATTTTCAGGGTTACAGACAAAAGACATGCACGGTCCTTCTATGAGCTCTTCCTGTTTCTGGTGAGCTTTTTACAGCCCCATAATGCAAGGAGTTCTCGTGGGGGTGGTCAGGATATTCTAAAGCTACTAAGAAGAAAATCAACGTGACAACAGAAACTGAAACACAGTTGAATATTGCTCATAGTTTTAAAAATCAAAAGCACACTAAGAAGAAGAATAGGAAGACACTGGCATCTAGGTTTCCTTTCAAAACAAATATTTCCTGTGAGCCCAGATGTTGGACATTGAAAATCCAAGAAATCTAGCAGGAGTGGCCACTGTAGGCATGAGGGTGCTGGGGCTGGCGCTCTGGCTACTGTGCACACTCAGCAAATCATACACATGGAAGCTGAAATTTAGACAGAGCAAACGTCCGGGGACATCAGACATTCGAGGGGGAGTGGATGGTCTTTGTACAACTGAGTACACAGCCACTGGCATTCAATTGGCTTTATCTAGAAGATGGGTAACTCAGAGAGGCCCTCACTTCTCTTGCTTGGTGGTATGTATATAGTTATGTTTTCTTTTTTAATCAGAACAGACTACTTAATATTCACTTGATTACCTATTCACTTAAGCATATTATCTCTAGAACTTTCTACAACCAGATGGCTCAATGGCCCATTATCAAGTATGAGCTATATTGAAAATTTTGGGTTATTTCATACATACATATATACATACAACCATATTTAATACCACCAATAACTTGCAGTTATTACAATAACGTAGGGACAGTTATAGCTGTCATGAGAAATCTGATGCTATCTAATACCTTAGGTCTTACTACTAGTTTACATTGGGCTTATTGTTAAAGTCTCACCTGGATAAGGAAGCATGTAATCTAGTAAGGTACCAATCTTATATTTACTCATAAATTCAGTTAGTATTGATAATTATAGACGTGATTCAAATTAAGAAATTTATCTTGAAGAAAGAAGAGTAGAAAACACAAGTTTAGATCATGTAAAAATAAAATTAGTAGAAATTAGAAATACTTTGTTAAAGCTCTGTTTAGACTAGTGGTTCCCAAACTTGGGCTACATATTAAAATGGTCAGGGACCCTGTTTGAAATATATTTGTCAGAATCACATATGCAAAATCTGATTTAATAGAGGTTTGGTGATTCTTTTAATTCAAATTCTGCTAGAGAGCATTTGTTAAAAACCAAGAATAAATATTTTCAGTTTGCTTTCTGCCATTAATGTACGCCATGTTCAAGGTATAACAGTATAAGTATTATGGAATTAACCTAATTACACCGTGTTAGTAATTGTTAAAATGGTCCAGAATACTTAGAAGTTGAAATTGTTTGTGGAAAACATTCGCCTTTATCACTATTTAATTATATAAGGAAAATATGGTATTTCTGAAAAACAGAAATAGCAAAGAACCAAAATAATAACAAAATGTTCAGTGACTATCACTGCTACCAACATTTCCTTTTTGATATTGATGCAAATATACACCAGAACATTAAGCTATATTTTGGCATGGTTCTTAAGTACAGCAATATCTTATGAATATTTTCCAGCCCATTAGATAGCCTGTTACTGCATTACCTTCCATGATTTATCTTTGCCCATACTGTAATTCACTTTAAGAATTTGCTTTTTTAAAAAATAGGAGAAAAGCATAAATAATGCTCTTTGTTCATATCTTTAGGATACTTTTTTTCCCTAAAACTTTTAAATTAACAAATTTTCTTCCAAGTAAAAATTAGGCCAGGTAGAATTTCAAGGGCGAGCTTCCCTCTGCTGGGAAGCTGCTCTCAGTCCCAGTCTTCCCAGGGAAAATCGACAGCTTGAACAAGCACAGACGATACAATTACGTATTCCTGTGTAAAGAGAAGCTCTGGAAAATGGGATCATTTCTGGCTCTTTTATTCCTTTTGGTGGTACCGGGTATAAAAAACAGGACGTGTACATGGGAATAAGCACTCCACCTTGAGCTGCAGCCCAGCCCACTTGCCCATGTAGACGATGTCATGACTACGCTTCACAGAGTCTTCCAAAGAACAGAAGAAAAAGCAGTGGAACCCATGACGGTTCAAGGTGCTATTTGAGAACACAGGTAATTATGCTTCTAATGCCTGGAAGCAACCTCAGAAATGTCTGCATTCTCCACATGAAGCAAGAGGTCAAGAACAAAGGGGCGGAGCTAGAGTCCGCCGCCTGTAAGGAAGAACGTGATAATTACATGCATACCATTCTGCGATACAGAAAAGACTACCTGCTATGACATCTCTGCAATATGTTTGTGTCCTGTGAAATATATGGTCAATCCAGGCTCATTTATAATAATTTCGCTCATTTCTCAGAGAAGGGACAAACAAAAATCAACCCGATGTGACAACTGCAAAGATATTAACAGAGATCTGAGTTACAATGATGAAAATAAGAATGCTGTCTTTTGCAAAATCAGATTAGACGACATTCCCAAACAGTAATGAATCACTGAAAAGGAAGGCAATGTCCTGAAGATTTCTGTATGCACAGACAAAGCAATTAGATCACAGGATACCAAGTTCTCCAGACGTTGTGTCATCATTAAGTCTCATTTTCATTCAGATGCGGACAAGACAATTTGATGTTTGTTGAAGAGGTTATGTTTATATGGGTTTCCTTGGATATTGAATCAGGGTCTTTATGACAGAAAAGCTTCAGCTGAGAAAAGTCTTACACCACTCAAATCACTAACAACTGCGGTGTATAATGGGGTGCTTCAGTGATTTTCTGCAGCCCAACTTTCCTCCACCTACACTTCTTTCCCCTCCTCCACCAAGGGAATTCTCCTGACAAAGGAATTTAAGCTTTTTAAAACAGGACATATCACTTTAAAATAACGTATTCCTATTTCATTTTCTTAATTTAATCCAAGTTTAGGAGACTTTCCTCCATTCCCGGGACACAGCAGACTAAAGTTACATTTTCATTACAGTGAACGAGTCTTTGAAATGAACTGTCCAACTTCAAGGTCAGATCACATATAGGTTTTGTCAAAAAGTTTACTTTAAACTTGGTGCTCTTCGGATTCTTTGATCCCACCTTATTTTCTCCCATCTCAAATGTCAATTAGTGTGTTATGAATTCCCAGGGTTTCTATGGAGCAGAAGTTGAGATGTCTTGTACTTATTCTTTTATTCTTTCCTTTAGTTGTCTACTTGTGAATAAAGAATCCACTTTACCCTGATATTTAAAGCCTCTCATCAGCTGAATCTAAATAACTTTCCCCTCCTCACTTTCTTCTCATTCTTCTGAAAGTACACATTTTTCCCTAATCAGGCCAAAGTGTACAGTGTTCCCAGAAATGACCAATTTTTGATGTCATATTCTTGATGTTTAGCACCTATACTTCCAACACGAGCTCCCTGGGTTCTGCAGGGTCCGAGTCCGGGTGGGAATTCACTGTTAACATAAAGAGCGCTGGGTTAGGACACGTGGCACGCAGCTGGCTCAAGTGCTGAGCCACCCATGTTTTTACTCTTTCTGCCCCTGTTGTTCCAAAGGAATCCATCCTTGCCTGTGGCCCTGCTCTCTGCACACTTCTTTGTGGTTTCCCAGCAGATGAACGGCGTTTCAGCGCCAGAACCTTAGGTGGATTTTAATAAATGTTTCTTGAGTTGCTTTGGATCTTTTTTTTTTCCAGAGCAGGAATCATCCATTATTCCCCCAGAAGGTAATGCCCAACATTTAGCAGAGATTTAAAGAATGATTACTGAGGTAATGAATGAGTAGACTAAGTAGGGAATTAATAGAAGACTGATGTTTCTCACTGAAGGCAGGGACAGGGACAGAATAACTAAACAAACATTTTAAAAGTGGGGGTCAAGGACTTATAATCCTAAATAAGCTAGTCATCTTTCAGCTGGCCTACTTCTCACTAGCTATGCAGCCTTCGTCAAATTACACACACCGTGGTCTTCTAATTACCCATAAAGTGAGCATAAAAGTAATACCTAGCTCTTAGCACTGAATGTAAAATCAAAGAAAGGTAAGTGAGGTGCTTAGCAGTGTATACAATAAAAATGTTCACTCAGTAAATAGTAGTTATAATCTTATAGCTTTCTGAGAGGCCACTTGTGATTATTAAGAAAGACTCTTATTAATGGTTTGTGAAGATATGAAAGCTTAAAGTAATGAGTCAATAGAGTCAATATTCATTGAGTGCTTGCTATGCATCAGTCATCCATCTTCACTGCATTACACAATTTCACCAATGTGGAAAGAATTAAAGGGCTATACCAAGATCAAGGTTAATAAGGAAAAAAGAGTAAAAACTGGTTCTCACTTTATAATGTGGGCTCTTAAAAAATACACAAGATTCAAGACAATTTTATGCAGATAGCAATACATGACGACCCAGTCTTGACCTTGTTAGACTTCATTAGACATTACCTTCCTTTACTTTCCTAGCGACTGTGACTCCCTGAAGACAGGCACGTCATTGCACTCACATCCCAATGCTGGTATACACATGAGACACTCACACACAGAGGTGACAACCAACTCATCCACGGTGACAAAAGAAAGGGCAGCCTCAGAAACATCCTCACAGTGAGCAGACAAGTGGACACACAAATGGACCCTATGTTTACGTTCACTGAATTACAGCATCGCACGTATAATTTATTCACTTGCTGAAATACACTTCTGTTTACCTTCCTTCAATCTTGAATCATCTTATAGTTGAATTCCAGTTTCTTTCTCTCTTCATTTCTATAGTTAAAACCACTTTCAGCTTGGCTGCCTTGATTAATAGCTCTGTGAGGTCTATGTTCTCTGTTGGATGAAACATTTTATGTTCCAATGTAATTCCTTAAATCTAGACATTGACAACTTTAGCATCAATAGAATAAGTAAGCACTTGGAATCATGTTCCTGAGCCAGGCGCTCACCACAGGAAACTCTATTTTCCTGCCTTCTCCGTCACCTGTGAGCTCAGGGACAGAATGGGTGGCACCTGACCAAGCAGCTCCCCTGTGCCTGGCTAGCAGCTGCTTCCGGCACAGACCTTGGACGAATTTAAACTCCCAACATTTTTTGCCACCAAGAGCACTTCCATGGCGTCATGTCACCTGGTGTAGTCTTTGTGGGATGGCACTGAGTTGAGCAGTGTGGGTCGTCCACCTAAGCTGGGTGTGGAATGGGTCTCTGTGTTCGTCTGGACACAGCAGAGCACTCCATCTGTCCGTCCTACTCAGTCTAACTGCAGGGCCTGAATACCTGTTACACAGTTGGGCACTGCACACAGAACAGCATGAATCTTATTTTTACCCTCAACAATAGCATTTGGACGGGATCCTGATTTTACAAATAGAGAAACTGGGCTCATGGAAATTAAATAAGGATTGGCATCAATATAAGCAACTGACCACTGGCAGGTGAGGGGATCCCCATTAGATGACCTGGAAGACCATCTCTTTCTACCCCCCCAGTATCCTGTCCTGGAGGAAGGGGATCGATGCCCAACGCCACCTGAAAAACTCCAAGCCATGGACACGAAATTGTTGATGTACAATTTATACATGGAAAAATTAACAAAACATTACACAAAAGACACATGTACTTAGGAATTTAAAACTGCTGGCATTTTAACATATGCACAGTACCCATCACCGGGAATCGATTATCCCTGGTTATACTCATGTTTTGGTCTGGTCCTGAGCCTTCTGAGCAAAAGGTACTGCATAGATGTGGCCACAGCAGCCTCAGGGGTTGCAGATAAGGGTCTCTCTTGAAAGAGGACACAGGAGAGATTTGGAGGCAAAGTTGCCTTCTTCCTATTCACAGGACAGGATCTGTCTGACTCTCTCTCTTTCTCTCTCTCTCCCTTGGAGGGCAGGCAGATGTGCCAACTTAAAATTAATTATTAATTAATTCATCTCCTATGAAACAAAACTTAAACCTGCAAGTAAACGCTAGTCCTCAACACTGCCCTGTGGGAATTGGGATGCAGGAAACAAAACCCAGAAACCTGAGCAGTTACTCCTCTATCAATGGCTCTGTGGTGAGGGATCAGCCGTGGATTATTCTGCTCCAGCTGCAACGTCTGTGTGTAAGTCGCCCAGGGAGTGTGTTAATGTAAGGGCACAGTTATAAAAATAGTAAAGGCATGGTTATAGAATAACAAAACCTATAGGCATGATATAGCAAAAACCAGTGGTCTCTGCCTGTGCTTGTCATGTAATCACCCTGCTAAGTTCAGTCAGCCTTGACTGCCTGAGTGCAGCTGCTTCTTTTCTCATAATGCACTGGGTCAATGTGACTGTGTCCAGCTTGTGTTTTCCTTAGTGGAAAGAATATATATAGCTTCCAGCTTGCTTCAAGAACTTTGGAACAACGTGACCCAGTCAAGGACACCTTTAACTTTGCTTGCTCTGCTTGAATCCCCTTTCCTTATTTCCAGGATGTTCCTAGGTGATGGTAAACAATTCCTTTTAAGTACATCTATTTAGAATTAGCTTGTCTGACACTATTTGTGTCTTCATGGAATTCATGGAACCAATCATGTAATAAGCTGGCATCAGCCTTGTCCTTCCTGCTTGCAGACTGTATTTAAACTGAACTCAAGGCTGACTCCTGGCTGGTGATTTGGACTCTGCTACAGTCCCCCACCCACTGGCATAAGATCAAAAAAGTTGCCTTCTGGATTCCTCAGTGCAAAGAGTCCACCACTCAGTTTGACACTGGTTTTGCTGCAACATTAGCTTCTAAGGAGGCTCATCTGAAAACCCTTCCCAGTCTCAAAATTAACACCTCTAGTTCTCAAAGCGGTTTCCTAGACCTGGGAACTTGTTAGAGAAGCAAATTCTTGGACCCTGTCCCAGATCTACTGAATGCAAAACTCGGCCTGGGATCCGCAATTTATGCTTTAATAAGCTATTCAATGAATTTTTCTGTGCAGTGAAATTTATGAGCAACTGGAACACACTTTATTCATGTATTTCTAGGAATACAGTTCTACTGGACGATGCACTGTCAACATAAATTCACTTTGAAAGAACACTCAACAGATCTATCTCTAAAATGTTTCAGAGCTCTTGAAAGAAGTAATTTCTATGTATTTGAGTTTTTTATTTAAATTTTGTTAAGGTAGTACAAAACTCAGCATTCAGGATCATGATTTAGTGAAACTCAGAAGAGTTCCCTGAATTTCACATATCATATTACTTAGTTGAGTCAAAAATATCAACCTGTATTTAGCATCTAGGAAAATAAAAAGTTCATAGTATAACATTGTCATTATGTAGAAATACATCTCACTGTCAAAAATATAATTATCCATACATTAAAGTTGGGCTTACTCATCATACATAAGAATGAAAAATACAAGCACATCTGTTCTGTATTCTTTCCTGCAAGATTTCACAAAAAGAGCTATGTTAGGACAATATCAGATATGTGTTCTTGAGAGCTATGAAGTGTTTCTAAAGTCACAACTTACTTAACCAACCCATCTTCTATGGTATCATATATTAAAATTTATATTTTAATTATTTTTGCAAAAAAACTACACAATGATATAACAATTATTTAGGATAAACTTAACTAGAAAATCATAAAACAAGAAACCAACAAATATGTAATTTCAAATAATCAATAGGTTCCCTATGTACTAGTAAAATCTATTTAGAACATTCAAAGGAAAAAGATTCATTTGTAATAGCATATTGTGGTTTTCATTTCTATGATAAAGCCTTACCCATATCTTATTTGCAAATAGTGTTCTCGTCTGAGCATTTTATACAAAAGACTGTAATACTATTTTTTGTTCTTTTTAAGAAGGCTTGTTCTTTTACAGAGGGATTTATTGAACAAAAGTAACAATATTTGACATTATACTTTTATCTTATCAAATGCTCTTCTGGGTTATTCTTTTATTATTGTAACATTTGTGCTTCATTTTACTAAAGTGATAGCATTTAAAATTTCTCAACCACTTATAAATTATGCATACCAATTATATTCCATTATGAATTATCAACACATTTTAAAATATTTTAATCTCTAGCACTATATGCAATACTAGACAACAAACAAATTTTTCCTTATTGCTTTTCCCCAACCCCTACTCCAACCCTACCTCCACCTGCACCCATACACACTCAACAAATACAAATACATATCCCTCTGTCCCTTCTGATTTTACAAATTTAAATCTTCACTTACTTTGCCAAAATTATTTTTCATCTTTGTATGAAACTTTGCACCCGCGTTAGGGACAATATAATAGAGTTTGACGTGATTCTGAGCCCTAAAGGGGTCGCCGTTCTTTCTGACCTTAAACCATCCTCCCCCTTCTGAGCATGTGCAGGGGTAGTTCTGAGAATGTGCTTTTCCTGGTACCCCGTGTAGGTGCTACACACTGAGCCCTCATGTGTGAAAACATGTTCCCCTCAGCCGTCACTCTCTGCATGGCACATTCGTTTATCATGGTGTAAAAGCTGGTGACATATTCTTGCCAGTTTTTCTGTTGTTCTTTCAAGAAAGATGATCGCTCCTGCCCTCAGCTACTTTTGTCATTTACTCAGATCAAAGTTACTTCCTTCACTGAAAAGCCAACCCAAAGATTCTCATTTGACTCTTGATCATTTCATCCCCTTTAATTTTTTAAAAATTGTTTATTTCTATTGGAAACTCACAAATATATAATAATATAGATTTGTGGGGTGCATTCAGATTTCTGAATATAATGGGCAATGATGAAA
>RJWT010004776.1:0-32481 GCA_004365215.1 Cuniculus paca
TGAGGCTGATGCTAGTGCCAGTTTGCTGAAGCCCACTGGGTGGTTTTTCATGAATAAAATGTAGCAAGTTGGTGGATTCAGTTTGAAGAGTACTGATGAATTGAGGTGAAGTTCGAGAGTTCAATTTTTCTTCATAGTGCATGTGAACAGAAAAGGTTTTTGAGTTTTATCTGACTGAAAAGATATGGACAATTCCTACATATGTTTTTTAAAACAAATGACTTCAATTCCAAGGACACAACACTTTTGTGTAGAAAGGACAGTGGGAGGCCTTCTCTATATAACTTTTTCTTTATAAAACCATTAACGCCACGTACTCTAAATGGCAATGGGTGAGCGGAAGTATGAAATCTAACTTGATTGAAATAGTGTATTCCTGATATGGAGGCTTTCTCATGAGCTGCCCATCTATTCTCAGCATAAAAAGAATTTCTGTGACTCCCCAATGCTGTCCACTTTAATAGGCTGCTTAATTTTGTCACAGAATGTTGTAGTCAGGGATTGCAAGAAAAATGATTTAATACAAGACACATAATTTATAGTATTATTTTATAATAGTCACCCAAAGAGTGAAACACAAAAAGTGCAGGATATCTGTCCACACACTAAAGACCCCAAAGAATCCAACTGAGGGCCCAGATCCCATGGCAACATCCTACATGAATGAAGTTGAAGACCTACAGCCCATGACAATGTCCCCCATGAGTCCACCTGGAGGCCTAGAGCCCATGACAATGACTCATGCAAGTCTGTTTCACAGATCTGTGCTGGGAAGGCCCTAAAATCAGCAGGGGAAGCTAGAATGTTTTTGCCAGCAGAGAGAAAGATCTGTGCTAGTAGGCTGAGGGTTCTGCACTGGATCCAGGAAGTGATGCTCAAAATAAGGACCAGAGCTCCCCCAAAATGAACTACAGCCATTCATCAGCATCAAGGTCCCAAGCTCCTCTGAGGATGGGAACAGCTAAGTTCATATCAGGAAAGAAGCTTAACAAACTCCTCCAGGAGAACCAACGGCAACAGGAGAACCAACAACAACCAGGAGAACCAACACCACCTCTCCCTCTCCAGTTCTCCTTTTTATGTTGGCAACAATCCTAAGATGGGCCCTCCACACTCAGTACCACACTGACTCAGTTCAGCTGGTATTACAAGTTGACCACCAGTTGTCAATACACCACATTGAACATATTGTATCGTATGGTATTCTTGCTTATATTTTCTTTCCTATTTATCTAACACATACACACTAATCAAGGAACAATTAAATTACTACACATATCCTACTAAGGTATTATAGTTCCAAGTTTTTGATTACCTTCACCTACATTGACTCTCCTAGAGGGGAGGCTCATTGCCTGGAGAACTTCCCGATGAATTATGATTGTAAGAATATCTTCCTCCGTGACCTCTCTATTTCAGTTTATTTGGTTATCTGAGTATCCATATCAGTCAGTGCTCACTAGAGAAGGAGACAATGCAAGATAAGCCAGTGTATGAGACTTTACAATCTTGGCTCTCAATGGTCGCCCACAGAGTCAGGTGTGGAAGAGTGCAAAAGGTCTGTGCGCTGGAGATCCACAGGATCCAGTCAAATGCTTAGAGTTCAGTGTAGTGCCTCATGTGAGTCCATATCAGGAGGCTGAAGTGTCTGTGATGGAAGGCTGAAGAGTCTATGCTGGAGGCTGAAGAGTCTGCATTAGAAGCCAGGAGTTAACCTCCAAGGTGCAGGAGAAGACTGGAGCTCCTCTGAAGAAACAGAAATGAGACTTCTCTGTTTCACCTTTTATACCATTCAGGTGCCAAGCTGCCTTAGGTGGGTCTTCATCTTCAGCAAATCCCCTCAGCCACACTCAGAGCTATGCTGATCCAGTTTGGTGGGGTTTTTCTTATTCAAGTTAACACAACAGTTGACTATCACAGTATTTAACAACAGGATATATGACAGGTATACAATATTTATTGAGAACCATGAAAGACACTGTACTAAACTCCTCCTATATGTTATCTTTTAATTTTTATGGCAGTCTTACAAGGTGGCTGTTAGTATTATCATCCTTATTTTATAGATGAGGAAACCACTGCTTAGAGATACTCAATGATCTCACACTTACCAAGTGTATAGAGTTGGTAAATGATAAATTCTGGAATGGAAAGTAAATCAACTTTGTTTATCACCAGTAACAGTAAGGTGGCTTTACCTTGAGATTTCTGGAAAGTAAAAATTTCCACATGTGTGAAAAATAATTGGGGTTTCCTAGCTTATACTAATAATTTACTTATCATTATGACCCTAGACGACTTTTTAAAAATTAAGGGTGATATTTCCTTTAATTTATTGCAAAATTCTGTAGGAAAAGGCCCACTTTAGTACCTACTACTCTGCACAACAGCTAGCAAAGTAGCTTTAACTGAAAAATTGTTTGCTGCCATTTGTCCTGTATTGATTTATTTGCTAAGATCTGTTTGAAGATATCTTTTTACTCAACTGAGGTTATGGGTTGCCCCAGATTGGTTAAGTCCTCTGGATGGGCTGTGGAAGTCACAGTTGGTACAGTGTTGATTAAAAGATGTATCTACAGAACATTTGCATTACTTTTAGTGGACTAAGAAATTCTTTATTGATAGTTTTTTGCTTGACTTAAAAAAGTTCCAAGAACTAATGGAATTTCTGATGTTTGCTATAAGAAGTGATACTTTAATATTAGCTACCACCATAGGAAACAGATCACACAATTTATGACACCTTGGCAATAATTTTTGAGGAAAAATTAGTTTCTATGCTGAGTAAAAATATTTTCAGTAAAATAAGCTCATGGTAAACTCAGTTGGGTGATTCTCTTCAACTTCTACCCACTCAATTTAGAACGTCAGTAATAAAGATAAAGCTGGTTGTATGTAGAAGTGATTTTCTTTATACACCATCAAGATGGAAAGTAGAGGGATGACAAAATGACTGAGTGGTAGTAGCTGGGAGACATTCTGAGTATATCTCTACTCAGAGAAACAAAGCCATAATTGACTGGTGATTTCTAACACAGCTGCAGGAGGGAGAGTGGCATACGAATGTTAAATAATTGCATCTTGCCTTAGCCTGTTTTCTGCTGCTATAATAAAATACCATGGATTGGGAAACTTATAAACAATAGAAGGTTATTTGGCTCATGGTTCTAGAAGTTGGGAATCCAAGAGTGTGGCATCAGCATCTGGTGAGAGCCTTAGTACTACACTATAACATGGTAGAAGAGTATGCACAAGGCAGACTTATCCATTTTATTAGAAACCCGCTCCTACAATAATTAACCCATTTCTGTGTAACAGCATTAATTCATTCAAGAGGTCATCCATTAATTCATTAATGAAGTCCATCCAATCACTTCTTAAAGATATCAGGTCTTATGATATTACAATAGCAACAACATTTCTACATAGATTTTAGAAGAGATATTCAAACTATACATACCTGCACCTGTATCTTGAGTTATTTCTTATTAGTTGGAACAACTTTTCCATAATTCCTAATCTTTCTCGGTTTTCCTCTCTTAATAAATGGAATGTGGTAGCAAGATGGTTCAACAGGTATTGCTATCAAAGATGGTGAAGGCAACAGGTAGACCCAGGGAGCCAATTTCTGACCTTAGTTTCATCGTGATTGAACTTTAATACTCTAAACTAAACAGCAAAATAAAAGTTAAGGTGAATAATGCATGAAGCAGAGTGGGGTGGACCACAGAACATACCTTGGAACAATATTTACCTGCACTTGATGTCTTGTAAGTCAGCTCTAATGTCACTAAAAATACACTTTGATGGCAAAAATCACTGCGGAATCAGCATATTATGATAAAAATTGGGTCAAGAGTAATTGGTACAGTATTTTTTTGTATGTATTTTGACTCAAAAGCAATTGTCATCTAAATCCAATCTCAGAATCATTTTTGTTGAAAGAATACTAAATTTTAAAAACTCACAGCTTGAGTTTCTAATATGGGGCTAGACTTATCTGGTGGGTATAAGAAATGACATTTGGAACTGTTCTTGTTTGCTTATTCTCTTAGAAAACCCTACTTTATAAATCATTACCAAAAGGGCTGCACAGTCTTTTGGTCATTTTCTGGTGTAATATTTATGGTCACAATAAATTTTCTACCCAAAATTTCAAAGAAAGTGGAGCTTTACATGAAAGGGCAACATTAATTTTTCTAGAAAATATTTTCTTTTTGAACCTCATTCTTAGCATTTCTTTAACTTGCTGCTTTTATGATACTTTAGACAGGTCTGCTAAATACCAGCAAAAGCAATTTATAGATTATGTTATTTTTGCATTTTTAAAATGATTGATGATTATATACTGACTCTTGTTTACATGAGTAATACATCCTGTTTTGACATTCTCTAAATATTTCTATATTTATTTATACATTGTTTTATTGCTTTTCCCACTGTCTCCTACCCCTGTGCACTTTCAAATAACTCTTATATACTACTAACTTGTTGATACCACACTATTTCCATTCGGAATTATTTTCTTATTTTCCATTATTCCAGGTATTTATTGCAGCAAACAAATTGCTTCAAACTGCTGGGAACACTACTCTGTCTCAGTTTTTGTAGATGGACAGAGCTGAACTGGATAGTTTTGCTTGGAGTCCTTCACATAGTGGTATTAAAACGTCAAGTAGGTTTCCAGTCATCTGAAGACTTCTCAGCTTGTGGTCTGTGGTGGATCATTCACACTGGATCAGAGTGTCTACACTTAGCCTCCCTGAGGCAGCTTTGGCTTCTCCCTACCTGTGCCTAGGATTCAGGAGGAAGCATCTATCTCAAGTACGAGCGTTCCTACTGTAAGTGGTGTCACGTAGTGCTTGTCTTACCAGAACTGTGTACCTCTACCTTGAATGTGCATCACCTGGAGATCTTGATAAAAAGCAGATGCTGCATGTCTAACAAGTGCCCACGTGATGTCCATGTTGTCTGCAGAGATGGCATTGTGACCCATTAAGAAAATGCTGCACAGCAATGCACTTGAATAAGTAATCTGTGCTGATCACCACAAAGCTAAGAAAGGCTGTCAGAGGATTATGGTAATTGGGAGATCACATAGCATTACAGAAATATTATAATAATTGAACCGCATAAAAGTGATTCTGAGAAAGAGGGCGAGTATGACATTATTTTTATGAGCTATATATATATATTTAATAAATGCAAAGAAAATAAAGATTATATAGTATACAGAGGGCTAGAGATAGCATGGATGCAAGGTTTCTCAACTATAGAACTATTGATATTTTGGGCTGGATAATTCCTTGCTGTGGAGGAGAGGCACCAGGCTATACATTGTAGGAATTTTCACAGCATCAGTGCCATCTACCCACTAGATGCTAGTAACATCATGCCCTAATATGCACCCCCATTATAATAACTAAAAATGTTTCCAGAATTATATAATCTTCCTTGTTAGGCAAAAATTGCCTCCACTAAGAGAAAACAGAAAATAGCAAATTGCCCTCCAACTGCTGCAAAAGCAATTAATGGTGTTCAATGAAGTGATTAAAAAGCAAATTATTAACATTATTAATTCCTGTTTTTCAACTCTACTCCAAAAATATAGAAAAAAAATTGAAACAATTGGAAAGAATTAATAGCCACATATTAAGCACTTTGAATAGTTTATCAAATGTTGTTCTTTGAACATGTCCACATTTTCCAATGTGCCCCCCAGGTGTTACCCACTGAGATTCATAGTTCCAAGAAATTCCTTCTTATTCTTTATTCTTATTGTCTGTGGGACTCAGAGAAGGGAATTATTCTATGTTTGTTTGCAATGAAAGGAAAAGGCATTTGTTATGCATGAATCAGATGTTTCATGTGTCTACAGCACTTCACCCTCAGTGGCCCATATCACAGATGAAAAAAACTAAAATTTTACAGTATAGAAACTTTTTCTGATAAGGAAAGGGACAGAGCTCTCAACTCTTTTCACCATACCACTCCTTATTAATGGGCTGTATAATTTCTGATGTTTTAACTTACAATTTGATTTTCCAGAGTCTTTGCTCTGAAAATAGGGAAGTGGGAAAGTAATTGCTAGCCCCAAAGTCTTCTACAATTGAGAGCTGGCTAGTGAGTTTCCAGGATCTAGCTAATGATTTCCAGGTTATCTGGAGTAAACTCCCTTAACCCTCTTGCATCTTTTCCAGTACAAGATGAGAACTTATCAAACACTAGAGCATCTTCTGCTGTAAGTAGAGCCAAACTCAAGCCCACTACAGGAATTTATCTCAGTAGGGTCTTGGAGACAATGGTTGGAGTTCCGCTAGATTCAAATAGCTCCTGCAATTCTATGTAGCTTTCCACATTACAGTAATATTTGTATTTTTCAATGTGTCTTGGTTAATTATATTGCAAAATGGCCTGTTTTAAAAGATACTTTAATTGTATTAGAAATGTCTCATTAGACATCGTATTAGAGATGCCTCATTAGGTTAGAAATGCTATTATCTCTCTCAGTTCCCTGCAATAGGACAGAGTATAGTAACTTAAAATTGTTCTGTCATGGAGAACCACAGGGAAGAGGAGGCTCAGAGAATGATAAATAGGCAAGTAAGTGGCTCTAGCTATAGGATTTGTAATGCAACTAAAAATAAGCTGAATATTTCTAAAGATTGGATATAAAAATCAAGACGCCCACAGGACCATGTAACACTTTGAGAAATGGCATTTACACAAATATGCCAATGAGAAAATAAAAGTTAATCAAATTTATTGGTTGTTACTTATTAATCGAGTACAACCTATCGAAGAAACAAATTTGCTTAATAAAGTAGCTATCTAAGTGTAACTATATGGAGTACTGTTCAGCTATAAAGAAGGATCACATTGAAGCTTTTATAGGTAAGTGGATGCGACTTGAGACCATGCTCATAAGTGAAATAAATCACACTCACATGTGTAAACGCCACATCTTCTCCCTAGTGTAAGAAATTGAAAGACTCAATAAGATACAAAATTCCCGATAAATATGGGGGAAAGGTTCTGAAGTGCAATGGTGCTTATATTCTTTGATTTGATTGGTTTAAGTCTCTTTTCTACTGTTTGATTGCAATATGTGAGAAGATAGGAACAGCTCTTTTGAAGAAAACAGGGGACATTAAGGTAGCCATTGTTGGTTTCTTGTCTGATTTGATGGCCTGTAATGCTTTCACTCTTTTGTTTTATATGGTTTTATATTGTTTTGTTTGAGTTTATTTTGTGTGAATGTATAAACAGCCATTTCAAAGAAGGCAGGAGACACTAGGGTAGCCATTGTTAATCTCCTGTTGTTTGTTTTGAAGACCTGTATTGCTTGCAGTGTTCTGTTCTGAAATGCTATGTTGTGTTTGACTCTATTCTGTTTTGTTCTATTAAAATTTGAAATAAAATGTTTTTTTAAAAAAGAGTAACTATATATGTCTTCAAAGTTTAGAGAGATATATGAAGGATAAAAAGAATAAAACTGAGATTACTAGGTCTGTATACTGTATGGTATGGTCTTCATGTAAGAAGAATAAATAACCTCTCAGCATTTGGCAAAGAATTTCAGTTATTGGACATCTAAAGAAGAATAAAGCTATGTATGAACATGTGTGTCTCAGTGGCAAAGTAGCACATTAGCAGATTCTGACTGCACTGACCTTTTGTTCCTAGTGTCATGCTAGGTTTTAAATACGAAGAAAAGAGTTGTGGATTATTAATCTTTACTAGGGGCCACTAGTTTTCTATAGGACTGAAAAGTCACATCAAGGAAGAAAGTTACAAGATGCTCTTTAGATAATTCAGTGTAAAGAGATGAATCAGAAAATGTGAAAACAGTCCTCAAATATTTGATGAAACTGCAGGTGAACATAAAGTAATTTTTATAAACTGCAAAGGAGTCCGTAACTGAGATCTTGGGTGGAAGTTACAGGCAGACAGGTTTCAGTTTCACTCTAAGGTAGTATTTTTGCTAGACTGTTCCATAATGGAATGGGCTCCGTGATGTAATAGTAAGATTTCAAGCATTGGAGTTTACATGTGCTTGTTCATCATTCATTCACTTAACAAAACATGATAGGTGCCTACTACATGCCAGGCATTGTTTTAATTTCTGAAAATACAGATGAGAAAGATAAGCTCTTGGATCTCATGGAGTTTGTATTCTAGAGTAGTGGTGGACAAATTTTTTCTGTAAAGGATCGGATTAAGAAATATTTTAGGGTTTTCAGGCCATATGGTCCCTGTTGCAGCTAATGAACTCCACTATTGTGGTACAAAGCAGCAATAGATCAAGGCCTTAGTCCTACCTACCGTCTGCCTTTTTTTTTTTAATTTTAAAGAGAAAAAAAACCAGAAAAATCAAGAAGCAAACAATCAAAAAACAACAAAAGCAAAATTACAAAAAATAGCAATATAGGATTTCAAAACAAGATGATAGGAATTTAACAATGGTTGTTATATTGCATATTGTTATCTTCAAAATAATTGCTCAGGTTACCAGATACAGGCTTGCAAGATTGATCAAACAATATAATTTCCCTTTGAGCTGTAAAAGGGATAGAAACTGATAACCATCTGCTTTTAAAATAAAATACTTTTATAACAAAGTCACAATCAACTTCTTCTGTATTGCCAGTAGCTAACTTTATGTTTCAATGGCAAAACTGAGTAGTTCAGGCAGACAGTAATGCCCCATAAAACTTAAACTATTTAATATTTTACTCTTTACCAAAAAAGATTGCAGATATGTACCATAAATAATATGCAAATGATTATGCCTTAAATAATACACAAAACTGTATAATACATAATAAACTTTATGGACACTAAAATCTGAATTTTATACAATTTCTATAGGTCAAAAATATTGTTCTCTTGATTTTTTTCATCATTTAGAAATTTAAAAACTATGCTCAGTTCACAGATCCCACCCTAAAACATAGGTGACCTGGATGTAGCCTTCATACTAGTTTGCAAATACCTGTTCTAAAGTATTTTTAGTAAAAAATCATAGTTTTAATTTTACTATGTTTACTAGTGAGATCCTATTTTTAACTTCTACTATGTTGAGAAATAAGTTACCAGTTTCACTGTTATGCTAATTCATGAAGCATCTACTGTTGATCAGAAAAGACCAAACTGTTTCCAGTGGTTGTCTCTAGAACAAGGAACTTTTCTGATACAGTTCTAGCTGCCTCCCCATCTCACTCCACTGCTCCAGTGAGAAGTCCAAGTTAGACTATCTCATGTACCTGGCCTGTACTTTAGCCTATTACAAAATATCACACTGCCTATGCTGACATATTTTCAAGTAAATTACACAGGTCATAACATTTTAATATACAGTGACATGTAGTACTTCTTTGTCCCAGCAATCCCTTTTTATATTTTGGAACATATTTTGCATAATTATAAGGGCTCATGAATCTTCTAAACCAAAGGGCTGTCCATCAGAGAGATTACAGAGACTGATTGTAGTTTTCTTTTCCCCCCTCAAATAATCATGCCACAGTATTCATAATCAAATGAGAAAAATTAAAATTATTTGACTATGTCAAAATCTTAAACTTGTTTGAAACTAATAGCCATTTCTAGGTACTACCTGAATATTTTTATAAGGTAATTTAATTTCTTTTCTAGTAAAATTTTGGTTTTCAGAAAATGTTCTACATCTATGTTAAAATTCTGATTTAAGCTGTAAAAAAAAAAAACTTTGTATCTTGTCCTTATTTATCTCCTACTCTTGAGTTATCCATCTCTCGGTTAATATATTATATGTAGTCCCTTCAGTTTTAAAGGGGTTATTGCTTTATGTAACCCGGTACTTATTTTACAGCCTTCACAGTAAAATTCTTATCTTATGATATAAAAATATGAGCCATTATCAGTAAAAATTTAGTTGTATATGACACATACATAAAAACATTTTTCCTACTCCTTCATGCATCAGTAGGTTTAATTCTGAAAACCAAAATTATTTTCCAGTAATCAAGTCACTCCCCCTATAAAAAAGTGTTTTTCATTTTGTGTTATCCTTTATGGAAAGCACTTATCTGTTATTTTGCTAGTGAATTGGCTGGTGCCACTTTTGAGACCCTAATGCCAACATGTGTCTGGCTAAGAGAACAAATGCTATGGCTTATTCAGGTAATTGAGACTTCAAACAAACTTGCTAATGATCTCACCAGTAGCAAGACCTTAAACCGAATCATTCAGAGCAATGCTGTTCTTAAACACAATGGGTAGCGTTATTTTGATCTGTTTAATTGCCTTGAGACTAAAACAAGTTCATGTTTTGTGAAATAAAGGATGGATTGAGCTCTCCATTGATTTAAAGTACTCATGGTTTGTCATTCCCTGCCAGGAAGCTGGCTAGCCCATAAAGTTACCTTGACTAAAAGGGCTGTTTATGGGACTCAATATTTTACAGCACTTTACAATAAAATTCTCATTTTTCATGTGAAAATATGAGATATTATCAGTAAAAATTTAGTTGTATATGTTATATACATAAAGAACAGAAATTCAGAGCTCAGTGTTAAGGCTAGTATTTATTACTTTCCCCTTACTTCCTACAAAATGGAATAATTTGACAAGTAGAAAGGGGAGCCATGTTTTGGAGTCATAGGCACAAATCCTTTGAAACTGCTGTTGATTCTGGGTTATGGGCAAGAGCAAATAAACTGGCAGCCTAACGTATAAGTAGTCATTACAGCTACTGGGTTCATTATAGTCTGTGGGACACACTCTCAATTCTCTGGACTTCACTATTACAAGGCCATACACTGTAAAAATCCATACCCAGGCTAAATCCAACTCTCCTCTGACTCTTCCTAAGCGTAAGCAGCTGAGAACCTCTGAATACACCATAGTAAAAATTTTGTTAACTTGAACAATCTGCCCCAGAAATAGGTGTTGGACCCGTTAGGTCTCCGAGGACACTGATGAACATTTGGTTATTTTTCTGCAGGCAGTAGGTTTTGGATTCCTTCCTAACAAGTTCAGTTATCTTAAATTGTTTGCAATGATATCTAAAAATAAGTTAAAGCTTTAATTTTAGAGCAGCTTAAGTTTTTCAGAGTAATTATGAGGAGAATAAAGTTCCCATATAACCAGCACCCAACTTTTCCTATTATTAACACCTTCAATAGTATGGTACGTTTGTAAGTTAATGAACAACTCTTGTTATCAGACTATTTCTAAAGTTCATACTTTATTCAGTTCAGGTTTCCTTAAAATCTTTTTCTGTTTTCAGAGTCCCATTCAGAATACCACATTACATTTCGTCATCATGTCTCATTAGCTGTGTTTCTTTAGTCTTTTGGATGTTATTATTATTATTTTTTTAATGGCCTTGACAGTTTTGAGGAGTATTGATCAGGTATGTTGTATGTTGTAGTTAGGGTTTGCAAGGGAATAGATTTAATGCAGGACACATAATTTATAGGATTGTTTTATAATATTCACCCAAAAAGTCAAATTGAGAAGAGTGCAGGAAATCTGTCTGTGCACTAGAGACCCAAAGAATCCAGCTGAGAGCCTGGATTCCATGGCCACGTCCTTCGTGATTCCAGTTCGAGGCCTAGAGCCTATGACAATGTCTCATGCAAGTCTGTATCCGGGATTCACACTGGGAAGACCCAAAGGTTAATGGTGGGAGCTAGAACATCTGCGCCAGTCAGGGGAAGGATCTGTGCCATCAGGCTGAGGGATTTGCACTGGAACCAGAAAGTGACACCTAAGGGAAGGACCACAGCTCTCCGGAAGAGAATGGCAGCCATCCTCAAGGACAACATGGATCTGAGCTCCTCTGATAATGAGAATAGCTGGAAACCAGGAAAACCAGCATGACAGCTTCTCCAGGAGAATCAGCAGCACACCATTTTCCCCTCCAGTTCTCCTTTTATGCTGTTGGCAACAATCCCTAGATGGACCTTCCACACCAACACCATGCTCTGATTCAGTTCAGCAGAGTGTTACAAGTTGACCATTAGTTAGTCCACCACACTGTAGAATATCTATCAATTTAGTTTTGGGAGGTGTTTTCTTGTGATTGGACTTGAGTACTGGATTTGCCCAAGGAAAGAGAGGACTATCTCCATCACTTTGTGTCAAGGGAATCAACATAATTTATTGTTTGATCACCTTACTTGAGTAATGTTTGCCAGGATTCTCAGTTGTATCTTCCCTTTCCATACCATACTCTGTGGGAAGAAATCACTAAGCACATTAAAGATAGGGTATTTACGCTTCCCCCCTTGAAAATGGACATTTTAATTAGTGTATATAAATTATTTGAAATTCTTCTTGAAAGTTTTTTTCTCTTTCACTTATTGAATCATTTTTTATTATGGATTCATAGATATTATTTTACACTTTATGATATAGCATGGCTTTATTTATTTTGATATGTTCTTGTGTCTTTTTGACATACCTTCATCGATATAGATTGGAGGTTTTCCTTCTTTTCTTTTTTAGTTTTTAAGACTTTATTTTGTGGCATTATAAAATGCTCCAGGCTCAAATTGTATATTTCTTTTTTTACTTCAATCCTGAAAATTAGATGTTTCTCCAAAAAGCCCGAGTTACTTTCTTTTTTGAGGGGAAATAGTATTAGAAACCAAGATGAGGGAGCCTAGTGTGCTTGTTGCTTCTGGACGTCATTGCTTCAGCAATTCCATTACTGATATATATCAAATGAAATCAAATCAGAATATCAAAGAAACATCTACACTGTTTATTCCAACAGTGTTCACAATAATCAAGAAAAAGGATCAATCTCCTTTTATAAACTGATGAATAGATAAGGAAAATGTGAAACATATACACAGTGGAATACTAGTCAGCCATAAAAAGAATGAAATGCTGTTATTTGTAGCAATACAACAGAACTAAAAATCATTATATTAAGTGAAGTGAGCGAGGCAGAGAAAAACAAATACTGTATGATCTCACTCATACATGGAAGCTAATGCAGCTTATTTCACAGCAATTGAGAATAAAATGATGATTACCAGAGGCCAAAAAGAGCAGCGCTCAGGGAAGGATGGGGAAACATTCACCAATGAGTACTGAGTTATAGTTAGGTAGGAGCAAGAAGGCCAAATGTGCTATTGGGCAGTAGGTGACTATAGAAAACAATAATGTACTGTACATTTAAAAAAGCTAGAATAAAGGATTTTGAAAATGTTCATCATAAAGAAGTGGTATAAGTTTGAAGTGATAGATATGTTCAAACTTTAAACATTATGGAATGTGTACATGTATCTGAACATAACATGATTCCCCATTTGTATGTATGATTTTTAGGCTTTTACATATAAGCTGAAGATACATTTTAAGAAGTCTCATAGAAGTTGAGAGTAAAATGGTAGTTATCAGAGGTTAACAAGAGAAGGAAGATAGAAAACAAAGAAAAGTTATCCAAAAGATATTAAGTTACAAATAGAGGAAATAGGTTCTGTTGTCCTATCACAAAGTAAGGTGACTATAGTAAGCCTTAAAAATTGACTGAGATTCCAAAATGACGTTTCAGTTCCAAGCAGTTCCAAAGATAAATCCCATGAAATTTAGGAAAAGTATATATTTTTCTTTCGACTGATAGAATGGAAGTTTGATGTTAGACCTTAAGTTATATTTTAGAAAATACTTTTTGCAATGGAAACTAGCACTATCTCTGTTACAACTACATATTTTATTACATGTCTCTCCAAGAGTTTCACAGTCATATCATTCAGATTGAGAGAACTCTGTCACAAAGGTACCTGTTTATCTTATTTTTAAATATGAGTAATTCATAATCCTAAAATAATTTTTTAAAAAGTCAAGCATTTTTAGCACCCTAAGAAATTGATTTTTGGGAAACTGCTGTGTATTTCTAAAGTCTTTTGATACATGTGTATGGTTTCACATAGGTATACACACATATGCATGTATATACAATATATAAATATGCTTAATATATTAATATTAAGTAGGGATTGTAATATTCAAATTTTTTACTGAATATGTTGTTACTATTTCCTTTTGAGATTTTAATAGAATATTTTTCTACCTTTAAAATTTTTCTGACAAACTAGAGGCAAACTGAAGAATAGAAGGCATGATGAATGATCTTTTAATTCTTTCCCATTAATCATAGCATGGATTTAGAAGTAATATTCCAGCAACCCCAACAGGGCATCCAAAGAATGAAGCGCTGAAGGGATAGATCAATAGTAAAGTGTTTTACTGGCATGTATGAGGCCCTGGGTTCAATGCTAGCACTAAATTAAGCAAAAACAAAACAAAACAAAACAAAACAAAAACCTTGAGTGCCTGAGTAGGTCAACAAGTCCTCAGCGAACTAGAAACAGGTGGTCATTCTCATTACCGGAGAAGCCCAAGGAGCAAGATTTCCACTTGGTTGATTGAAATTTGCTGTTCGATTTTAAAGATGCCCTTAAAAATGTCTCTAAGTCAGTTGCTTTGGTCACTTCTCATTCCCCATTTTTTCCTGTTTGTTGTGATTTCAGAAAAGAGAGAAGATTGTCCAGCTATTATCCCTCTCCCCACACCTGCATGTACACATTAGTTCTCTCTGTCTATCTCTCTCAACCTCTCTCTCTTTCTCTTTCTCTGACACACACACACACACACACACACACACACACACACACACACACAAACACCCTGATAAAATTTACTTGTCCATTTGTTTCCCTGACAATGAAAATCCTTCACGTTCCTTGAACACTTACCGTTGTTATTCCTGGCCAATCCATCTCAAATTCTTAAACCTTCAAGAATATTAAAAGTTAGTGTTCCCAGTATTCCTAGTAAATATGCCCTGTACAGATCAATTCTTAGGCCAAATGGTCTTTCAAATGTTTTATGAGGAAACAAGCAATAACATGAATATGAATTCAGTACAAAGGAGACTGGGCTGAAGGACCCACCACCCACAGAGTGGTTAAAAGCAGCCATGCCTGAAACTCAGGCTGCACCCTTCTCAGGACTCCAGAAAGTCCAGTAGGCTGTTTGTTGAGGGTGTCAGTTCATGGAACTGAACATTTCAGTTACTAGGAAACCACTACTCAGTATGGAATTCTGGTTATAAGTATAAGTATATATGGTGATGGAAGAAAGCACATTAAGATTACATTTATTACTTGTTCAAATATTATCATGATTTAATAACTATATTACTGATTCAGACTTCATTTTTATTAATAAATCATGTTTAGCTTCCTTTAGTAGAACATGTGAGCTTTTGCTCTTATTCCCTTTACCTAATAAATATAGAGTTTTGGCTTAACTAAAAAAAATAGTGAAGAGAAAGAAAAATGTGGTTGAAACATATTTTTAGAATGAGGCCACCTTTGAGGGTTACTCCAAAATTTCCAAGATTATGGTAGAATAATTTAAAATTTTCTCAAGTGACATGGTAATATTTTCCTCAAGGCCACATTGTATTATCTTCTTTTGAGAATTAGGGTCTGCAACAGAGTTGAAATTCATTAAATTCAGAGTTATTAACCCACTTTAACAATGCCCTAGTGAAAACTTCAGTCAAGAGGGGTTATGCATTAGTCCCTTAGGCTGCAAGAGCCATGTCTTGTTTTTCTTTGTGAACTGCTGAACATAGTGACAAGCACTTCCTGTTGCTCTATTTATAAATACATAAACTGTGGATATATATATGATTTTTAAATATGATTATGAAGTCATAAATCTGGAGGGGCTGTAGCAAAAACAAAAGAAAGCAAAAAACAAAAACTAATCTGTTTTCTTGAGTTTATTTGAAGGAAAAATACACTTTTTACATTGTCTAGGGAGAAGAAATTCTAGAACCTTCCTCAGAAACCATTGAGCTGTAATGGGATAAGACTATAGGTTAAGTTAGTACCATGAGGATTCATGAGAACTAATTCATGTTTGTAGATTTAAATTTGTATATTTTTCTTCCTCCTAGAATTACTATAAAACTATAAATCCAAATAAATTTTTATTTTCACTTAGATAAGAATAAAATTATTGTTTTATTTTCACCATGACTCTGAAAATATATCTTAAAATGTAGCTTAAAATGAATGTCAATAAACTCTGGAGATACAGAATAGTATGCAAGTAATAATGAGGGACAAGATCCATAGCATTTGCGATATTGACAAGTAGTTAGAAATCATGTAGTCCAATTCCATCATTTTGTAGATCAGAAAACCAAATTCCAGAAATTTTAACTTGCTGAAAAGTGTATGACTCATTAGTTGTAGTAATGGCATTGATGTCAACTGCTAATTGAATGCTTATCTAATTCTGAAGACAATATCTCAAGGTGGTTAATATCATACTATCAGTAAATGACAAACCTGTGACTCCAAAGCTCATTGAATTGTATTTTTATTTTCTTTTAATGTCTTTGTGTTAAATCATTATGATGTAGAAAATAAGACTACACACTTAGTATTTAAAAAGAAGTTGGCAATTGTTTATAAAAATTTCAGTAAGGAATAAAGAAAGGAAATGCTCATGAGCCAGTATTTAGACAGCCACCTTCCTGAACTCCATGATACACAGAAATTACATGTAAAAGTATCTTTATAAGGACCGACTTGGACACTAGTCACCCCCAACTCCCGAAGAATAACTTTGAAATCAGTAGGGTTGAGGAAGCCTCCCAATTTATACAGGTATGGAGAGGAAATCTCAGACTCCTCATATTTGACTATACTATATAGTACAGTGATAATTTCTAGCTATTGAAATTTAGCATATTCATTAAAAGGAGTTCAGTATTTTTATGATAGAAAATCTAGCTCTAGGAAAAACTGGCTAGCCCTGATTGACTATTGTTTTGGTTACTTTTTTCTTGTTTCTAGGACAAAATACCTGACTCTCAAAGTGAAGCAAGGAAAGGTTTATTTAGCTTATAGTTTCTGGGGATTTCAGTCCATAATCAGCTGACTCCAAGGCAGGGTAGCATGGCACTGGGGCAACACTTCAAGGCAGCAGCCAGAGCAAAAGGGGGCAGCCATTCATGGCGGCTGCAAGTGGCAAGAGCAAACCCTGCCAAAGAGGGAAAAACGCCCCCATTCCAACCTTACATTGTATGTCGGCTCCACTCCTGGGCGGGTGCAGAACTCACGCCGCCAATCCCAGAGCTAGACAACCAGTCAATCATAAGTGTTAGATTCAGCTGCTTCCATGACTACATGAGGCTTGAGGGGGGGCATCTATATAAAAAACATAACATTCTACCCCTGGCCACCCAAAGACTCATGTACATCCCTTATAGAAAAGGCATTTAGTCCATCTTCACGAGTTGCCAAAGTCCTAGCATTTTCAGCACTGCTGAAAAGTTCAAGTCCCAAGTCTCTGAAATGTAAGGCAAACTCTTAACTGAAAGTCCCTGTACAAATGAAAACAAAGTTAAACATTTAAAACATGCAAAGGCACAAGACAAACATTTTCATTCCAAAAGTTACAAACAGGAGGGTACAAAGCATTGAGACAAAAGCAAGTCCAGAAGCCAGCAGGGCAAATGCTAAGTCTTATAGTTGCTTGTCCAGCATCTGAAGCAATCTGTGGCAAATTGTGAGCTCCAAAGGGCTTGTGTGGTTCCACCCCTATGGCACCTCTCTTGTGCTGGTTCTGCTCCCCCACTGAAGGTTTCCTTCCATGATCCACGTTCTTGGCTTTTCCAAACCTTTGGGGTCTCTTGTGCACCTTTGGATTCACCACTCACAGTTTCACACACTGCCCTCTCAGGGGCATGCTGCCTGGACTCCCAGGCCCCCTGAAATAGGGGTGGAAGCCTTCTCAACCTCAGAGTTTGTGCATTCTGCGTGCACTTAAAACCAGCACCACGTGGATGATGCCGAGGTCTGCTGCCAGCTGGAGCAGTAGCCAGGCTTTCCTCTCTCTTGGCTGTAGGGGTCAAGTGCCTGGATCGCTGGGCACTCTGAACCTGATTGTGAGGAACAGATTCTCTATGTCACTGCCATTCTGGAACCTCTTGGGGCCTCTGCCGCTATTCTGGAACATGGTGCTCTGAGGCTTTCTCCTCAAAGCAAAGTCTTTCACCTTTGCAGTTTGGAAGCTGCAAAGGTTTGAGACTTGCTGCTTTTTGCACTGCCTTCAGACCATCTTTTCTATTTCTCTGTTCCTCAGCAATTGAGCTCTCAACTTTATCTTTACAGTCCATAGCTTTATTGGAGCATCCTTTCTGGCCAAGCTCACGTTTCAGATCACCCTGCTGGGCTCTGTGCTCTTGATTTGTGATATAAATCTGGCTAAAAGCCCCCAACAATAGCCATGCCATGGCCTCAACATTCGACTGCCTTGATATCCCTTTTGCCAGATTAATCAGTCCACCATCCTTAATCTCAGTCTCAGGCAAAGTCTCTGGACATGAGCAAAATGCAGACAAACTTTCTGTCAAGCCATAACATACATCAACTGGAGTCCAACACCCAATGCAGTCCTTCCTCCCAGCAGAAACCTCTTGAGCCTGGTCTTTACTGGCAGGCTCTCTATCAGCCTCCTGGTCTCCTGAGCTCTGACCAGAATCTCCCCTACAGAACAACCTAAGCTGTTCCAGCTCTATGCATTTAGGCGACATCTCTGAACCTTTCCAAACTCTCTCCACAAGCCATTCCCAAAGGCTCTTGAACCACATGGTCAGGTACAGTCACAGCAACAGCCCCACTCCCTGTACCAAATTCTGTTTTGGTTACTTTTTTCTTGTTGCTAGGACAAAATACCTGACTCTCAAAGTGAAGCAAGGAAAGGTTTATTTAGCTTACAGTTTCTGGGGATTTCAGTCCATAATCAGCTGGCTCCAAGGCATGATGGCATGGCACTGGGGCAACACTTCAAGGCAGCAGCCAGAGCAAAAGGGGGCAGCCGTTCATGGTGGCTGCAAGTGGCAAGAGCAAGCTGCGCCAAAGAGGGAAAGCATGCCCCCATTCCAACCTTACATTGTGTGTTGGCTCCACTCCTGGGCAGGTGCAGAACTCAGGCCGCCAATCCCAGAGCTAGACAACCAGTCAATCATAAATGTTAGATTCAGCCGCTTCCATGACTACCTGAGGCTTGGGGTGAGGCATCTATATACAAACCGTAACAACTATTTTCTAGGTCTGGTAGACACTGTTCTAAGTATAACCCTTGTTATTTTACCTTGAATACTTAGGAATAGTTTACTGTATAAATTAGGTAATTGAGATTCAAAGCAACTTGCCAAAAATCACTGAGGTACAAATACAGAGCAAGAATTAAAACCAGGTTTACATGACTTCTGTTTGCTCTAAAATGGCAGCCACACTGGTTCAGGAGAACAGGCAGGGTGCTGTTGGCACCCCACCCTCCCTAACTATGTCATCTCCCTCTTCTCCCAAAATGTGTTCAAATAAGTAATCATAGAGTCAGTCAAACATCAATGTATATCACCTCAACAGTGCAGTATTAATGCTTTATTTTTTGTTGTGAATGAAGTGCAGGACTTTCCTGCCTGTTAAAAGTATGAAAGGCATTAGTGGGCTGTATAAACTATTTTGTTTCTAAAATGATTCTACCTGTGTATGATTTCAGTCCTTGAAAATTTTAATTTCTAAGTAGAAATGGGACTACTGAATAATATACCTGTATAGAGTTCTCAGAATCTCTATATAAATGCTTTAGCACAGGACTGGACCCCAGGAGATACCTGATAAATATTATTTTTAACATCTTTTTCAGATCTTCTATGTTAACTGAAACTGTGCAATATATCCTGGTCATCATAATAACATTGCTCATTCATACAACAAACATTTATTGAATCTTTGTTAGATGCCAAGATTTTTCTAGACTCTAGGAGGTATATTTGTAAAGAAAAAAGTCCGTATTCTTGTGGCACTTGTATGCCTGATGGGAAATAAAAGTGAATAAGCAAGTAAGAAATATTTTGGATTAAAGCATGGTCTATGAAGTAGGATAACAGAGGGACAACCAATAGGAAGCAATATGAGTGAGGGACAAGGACCATTTCATATGGCACGGTGCTCTTTTAGACAGAGAAACCTGAAGAACCTGGACAGCTAAGCAGTGCATGTTGCAGGTCAGGAAGGCAAGCAGAGCAAAGATGCTGAGACAGAAGAAAGATTGTGAGGGGCTGGAGGCTAGAGTAAGAGCGATGACTTCTGAGGTGGATGAGGCGGTTTAAGTGAAGGATCTGATGGATATTATCAAGTTTGAGTTTTGTTTGAGTTTTATTCTGTTCAAGATGGGAGGCTGATGGGAGAGTTGAGGCTCACTAACACCAAGGGCTAATCTGTGCTTTTTAAGATGATTCCAGTAGCTGTGTTGAGAATAGAGTACATAATACTAGAGCAATTTGGAGACATTTGGGGAAAAAAAAAACTCAGTCTGAATGGTGTTGCATACCTGTGAATCCCAGAACTCTGGAAGACTGAGGCAGGAGGATCACAAGTTCCAGCCCAGCCTGAGCAACTTAACAAGACCTTGTCTTAAAAATAATGCTGGGAATGTAGCTCAGTGCAAAGCCCTGAGTTCAATCCCCAAATCTAACGGTGCTTAGGCAAGGACGGTAGTTGGAGAGATTGTGTGAGGTAGTGGCTAAGGATTTGAGAGAAAGATACAAGTCATGAGTAGCCTCAAATTTCTTACCTAACCAAGTGAAACAGCAGAGTTGTATTTATTCTAATGGAGGAAAGTAGGGAGGAGCAGATTTAGAGAACCTGAATCAGTTTTGGACAAATTAAAGCTCAAGTATTTATTAGATAATTAAGTGTAACCTTTGAAAAACTGTAGTAATCTGCTCTCAGCAAAGATTTTCTATTTTAATCAACACATACCATACAAAATGTTGAAATATTAAACCCATTCTGGTTAGCACGACAGGAATATGAAAAGCAAATAGGTGATCGGCTGCATGAATTTGAGCAGGATTAGATCAAGGCTGAAGGTATAAGTTAGGGAGTCACTAGCACCTAAATGGAATTTAAGTCTGGGAACTGGAGGAGGCATCCCAGGGCAAGAGTACCTCTGAAAAAGAAAAAGAGATCAAGGCAGCCCAGAATGTAGTTGTCAGTTCCTGCTGGAGCCCCAGGCCCTGTACTAAGTAGGCAAACCTAGATATAAAGCAAAAATTGACTATGGCAGTCACTTTTCTCAGTTTCCAACCCTTAAAAAAATAAACAAACCCCAATATTGTTTTTGGGTGAATGTTAAACGGGCAGAAGGAGGAATTAACTGAAGCAATGAGGCTTTATAAGCAGATAAAACTTTTGAAAAGCCGTACTTCATTTTCAGCAGCCTACACCTACAGAAATACAAATGATACTAATTTATACAAACTCCAAAGAAAAAAACAATATCTTTTAAATGTTGGAACACACAATATTGAGCTAATTTAATATATTCAACATGGAAAGAGTTATAAAAAATGCAAAAAGGAAAACACAGAAGTACCACACTTCAGTGGTTGAATGTTTGTAATCTGGAACGCTGCTGTTGACCCAGATTATTGATGTGTATTGAACATGTCTAAAAGGCTTGATGAAATAAAACACGAACTCTGGCATACCAAGTTATCAAAACTCATTTATAAGATATAAATTCATTTAATCATCATGTAAGTCATAATCATATCATAAAGTTCACTTTAAAATGAGGAAAATGAAATATATAATACATTGTTTTAAAATGTAAAAAACTAAATATAACTTGGGGCAAAAAATTGAAGCAATCATATGTCTCATCTCATTTTGTTTTCTTCTATCATGAATAATAGCCATATATGGCACTTAGTTGTTGCAAATTTGCAGTTTTTTATGGTTTATCCAAAAAAGTTTTCTTGTTTAAGTGAGAGAACCAGTTTCTCTTTTTTTTATAGCACAGACTACATCAGAATCCTATTTCACTAAATTTTGGTAATTCCCTGTATTAAATCTGCTTCTGTAAAAATCAGCTATAGTGGCTCCATTTCCTGTAACATGTTTCCAACTGTTACATTATTTGATAGCTACATGAATGAAGCAATAGCATTTGAGAATTGGAATTTTGGGTTCATTATCAGAACTGGTTGGGTTTAAAAGAATGTTAGCATGGCATACAATGGAAAAACTGCTTTTTTATTAAAAGTATTATTTGTGGTCACCTGGAATGAAAAGCCTATTGGAGGCAAGACTTAGTTTCATGTGGAACATACTACTTTTTTATAAATTTTCCAGTAAATGTGCATATACTGTTGAGAACCACTAGACCTATACTGAGAGAAAGTTGTGAACAAAAAATTTCAACATAATATTATGGAAATTCTAAACTGGATTAAATTAGACAGGTAGAGGTCCAGGAGAAGCATTCTAAATGGAGCAGGTCTGACTTCTGTCGTGGTATAACAGATATCAGCATCACAGGAAACACATTAAAATTTGTGCTTTGTGTTGGATGAGACAGAGAAATGGCCTAAAGAGACAGATCTAGTAGGGGTGATTCATAGACAGGCACCCTTAAACTTTTTAAATTTCCTGAATATTAAAGGAGTGCTACAAAATTATATTTATATGCAAAATTTTAAGGGAACTGGGAAATTCCTATTATTCAAAGAAAAAGTTAAAGTGAATTTAAAACATTGTATAAAAATACCTGCAACATTATATTCAATCACCTTCAAATTTAAAAATTTTATTTTTAATTCTTTTGTGCATTGAGTTCATAAGCAATCTATTTAGGAAATAGCACAATATTTAAAAATATTAAGACTATGTGGGTAAAAATGGTTCTTATATAGTACAACTGTTTTTAGTTATGCAAATTAGATCTTAGTTTTAGCTGTGGCCTGATCTATGTGCCTTTGATGTTGTGGATACAATCAAAATAACTTTGAATGAAAAATTGCTCTTTAGAGTGCAGTGCTCTTCCACAGCCCATCTATAGTATAGTATTAGAGAGATATAAAATAGTTAAATTGAACTATAGATATGGATTGAACAGGATATGTTTATTCATTGTTCAATTCTTAAAATTTGGAGAAAATCTCAAAAAGAAAAAAAAAGTTTGCAAAAAATGGTAGAATGAAAAAACAAATACCATCTTGGGCCAGGGTTGTAGGTCAGTGGCACAGTGACTGCCTGGCAAGCATGAGGTCTTAAGTTCAATTCCTGGTACCAAGAAAAGAAGAAGAAAAAGAGGTGAGAGCAGGTGAGAAAAAAGAAATGAGATATGTTATATGTGTATGTACGAATTTCCCTCAGCGAATGTAATGATTATGTACTGGAAATATGTACTAATAAAATAAAATAAAAATACCAGAAATAGACATTAAAGAAGCAATAATAGACATGTTCAAATGCTAAAAGAAATATAGGCACCGGAAGAAAGGAAATTAAAATATAAAAAAGATCTAAATGAACTTTTTATGGATGACTAAAATGTATTTATACATACAAACATTAAGTAGGATTAGAAGATTAGATACAGCAGAAGAAAAGATTAGTGATATTGAAAACACCAGTAGAATTAAGCTGAAGGAGAAAAAGGAAAGAAAAATATGAACCAACTGTTAGTGATCTGTGAAGCAAAATTAAATATTATAGCATAACTATTTGGAGTGGAGAAAAATAGATTTGGTAAAATTTATAAACTCACAGATTGGAGAAATTCAATAAATCCAAGCAGCAAAAACACAAAGAAAACTACACCAGAGCATATCATAATCAAATTATTAACATCACAAAAAGAACAAAGAATTTCATAAAAAGAACACAGACAAAACTAATCACAAAACTGTTATTAAAAAGTCGCAAGCAAGAACACAGAGGAAAAAAATCTTACAGTTGTGGGAAGAAAAATCTCTTAACATAGAAATCTGTACTCAGGAAAAAATACTCATGAAATAGACATTCAAAAGGTGAGAAAATCTGAAGCCTGCAGATATACATTACAAAATCGTTAAATGAACTTCTTAGGCAGAGGAAAAATAATTCCAGATGGATACTTGAAACTGCATAATAGAATGAAAAACATTGAAAATTGTAAATATTTAGGCAACTAAAACACTTTCGTTCTTATATTCAACATTTCTTTAAAAGGCAATTGGTTATTTAAAGCACAAATAACAGCATGCATTTTGAGTTTTACAAGTTCTATGACAACAAAGACAAAGAATATCAGAAAATTGAAGCATGCTGTGTAAGGTTTTTGCATTATTGTGAAGTGTTATATTATTTGGAAGTAGACTGTCATAAGGTGAAGACTCATGTAAGACTCAGGGAAATGGAGCAACCTCTAAGTGGGGATGGAGAGAAAGAGAGAAAGAGGGATGGTAGGTAAGGCAGAGAGGGAGAGGAAGAGAAAGTAGAGAGATTGAGAAAGAAAAGAAAAGAAAAGAAAAGAAAGAAAGAAAGAAAGAAAGAAAGAAAGAAAGAAAGAAAGAAAGAAAGAAGAGAATATTGGGGTTGGAGGAACAAGAAAACAAGAATATCAATTCTGGAGAAAAAAATAGAATACTGAAAGCCTTCAATCTAAAAGAAGGCAAAAAAAGAAGGAAACAAGATCAGACAAGTGAAACAAACAGAAAAGAAAAGATTTAAGCCCTAGTATATTAAAAGTTCCATTAAATGAAAGTAAATTTTATGCTAAAATAGAAAGGAATAGATTGTCATACTGGAAAAAGATAAGACTCAGTTTTATGTGGCATACAGGAAGTATATTTTAGATACGAAAATACAAATGGGTAACATAGACACAAACAGGTTAAAAAGAACTATATAAAGCAAACACTAATCAAATGACAACTGAAGTGATTTAATACACATCACACAAGGTATATTCCAAGATAAGAAATAGAAGCATTGAATTAATTAAAATGTTGATATAACTATAGCGGGAGGAGGAAGAGAAAAGATAAGGGGATGAATGGGCAGTGTCTCACTTCATAACCCGAAATTAGTAAGTATTGACTTAAGCAAATGTAAAAAAAATTTCTTTATTTTATATAGTTTACAAGTATGAAGGTAGTTACTGTTGAGAAATTTTCATCATCTTAGTGCTATTTGATTTTTCAATTATAAGCATGTGCTACATTGTAGCAATGAAAGGAAATAAAATGGAAAGCTTAAGTATAAAATATATATATTTTATATATATGGCATTATATTCAATTATCAGAATGCACCATTTTTAGTAGTTGAAGGATATTATTGTAAAATGACTATGTCCAGATGCCGTGAATATACAGCTTAGTCATTTTACCTGTGGGAAAAGATCTATTATGGGAGAGGCATATAAGTATCTCTCTGTGTAACAAGAGGATTTGCAATTATGAAATTGTCATCATAGGGTAATGAAGTGATGGAATCTTCTGTACTCTAGGAAAATATTCCCATTGTTTTATTATAAACATAAGAATTTTTGAATTTAACACTACTTTTACATTAGTTTGTGAGTGCCCATTTCCTTTTTCCACATCCCAGTTCTGGATTCTGATAACTACAAATGAAAATCTGGAGACCACGTCTGACACAAGAAACAAAGTGAGAAATCACAGAGACCACGTTTTAGAAAGTGATTAGGTTGGACAATTTGATTTTATTTTGCCATTTCAAAGGTTACATATTCCAAATATATGGGACTGATCTGGGATGAAATCTTGAAAATAATGAGGTGATACTTTGCATCACCACATAGAAAAAAGCTCCAAGACTCTATAATAGTCTTTTCTGCTCAGTGTGGGGCACAGACCAACAACCTTACCATCCTTCATGGGTGAGGCAGTAGGGAATTCAAAATCATAATCAGGCCTATTGAACCCACATTCGCTTGAATTAGAATGTACATTTGAGCAGATGCTGAGATAATTTATATTTTAAAATTTGAGAAGCAGTGTTCTGAAAACCAGGATGCAGATAAGGACACATAGGAGTTGACAAGAGTTGTGTCAGCAAAGATTCAAAGACCAGGCTGGAAATAGGTGATCTGCAGGTGCCAACTGACAGGAGGCAGGCTGGGTAGCAGTGGCCGATGAACACAGAGGAGGACTGCATTATGCAGCATAAGGGGTCGGCAGAAAATGATGACTACCAATGTCAAATACTAGTTGCTGGGAAGAAGGAAGGAACTTTCAGATTGAGAAAGTAAATGTTCTTCCTTTGGGACTTGAATTGAGCTTCTGCACCATGTCCCTAACTCAACTCAAAACTAGACAAGCCGATGGGAAAATCATTTACCACTAGGCTGGAAATGTGGAAACTCTATGATTAAAGAAGTTACAGATGGTGAGAAATTCCTCACCTTTTCCTGAAATATTGTCCAGAGACATTTTTTTGTATTTCAATAAATGAGAAAGACAACACCTAGTTAACCCTAAAATATTGAGGAAAAAATTTAAAATCCATAAACCTTAATTGCAGGTGTTCTTTAATCTCTCACTAATAAAAAGCAGGTCACACATCTCTATTGTCTGCAGACAGGATTATTTGAAATGACAGAGGCTAATGTTAGTGGATCCTAATTCTAACAAGATGAGAATAATATTAGCATTTTGTTTTTCAAAGATCATAAAGTTTCTCATCTCTTGGACTATCATTTGAAACTCAATGATAGGCTCTCAAGTGCAGACTCGCGTAAGAAAAGCAAATGTAGTGCATGTTTTGGACATTCTTAACCTGTGTTTCACTACCAAAATAATACCTTATTTACCTACTCAAAACATTCATTCCTACAATATATATGTAATTGACTAAACAATAGAGATTTCCCTAAAAGTTACCCTTTCATTATTGAACAGTGTGTTCAATAATTTCATTACCTATTTGCTTAAGAAAATTATGAGTTTAGTTTAGGTAGATAAGTCTTTGACAAAATCATTTATAGGAGAGTGACTTTTATAGTCAACTAAATATAGTCTATTCTTAGTTGACTGTAAGCCATCTTTATTAAGTTCTTCCAGAATTATTCACCAGGTTAAGTCATACAGAAAGTATGAATAGGGAAAGAAGACATTCTGCATTTTTAGTAGCATTTCTAAATGAGAGATTTTTTCCTCTATCATCCTTGTCACTTGGGTATCTGTTTCCATCCCATAATGCCGACCCATTTATCTGCCACTGTTTTGAGTCAAGGGAAGGGAAAATTATTTGGATGCAGCAGAAAATGGTACTTTCTACAAATACCATTTAAAGTAATCACAGGATAATTATCAGTTGAAATATCTCAAAATGTTCAGATTTTATGTTCTAGTTCTTTTGAAAAATTGGAGTTAGATAAGACTCTGACCAAATTCTTTGTTCTTTGAATATAGCTTTTGGATTCTTTGAGTTTTCTAAAGGCTCCCTCTCGCTATACATAGCTTTTTCTTTTCCTTTCAAAAGCCTCTCAGAGTAAACATTTCTTGCAACATTCTGGGAAATGAACTGTGGCCCAGACTTCTCATTGACAGCCATAGAACTCAAGGAGCAAGACATATTACTCATATACAGACTGTGGGAGGCCCCTGTTCTATTAGTATTCCTTTGAATAACTTGGTGCTATTCCTAAAAGTTGAGCCACAGCTGGAAAATTAAGCCTGGGAAATGGAGAATGTTTTAAAGACTGTATATTGGCAAGGAAATATAAAGGAGGAGAGTTGTGTAATTGCTGCTAGCAGAGATTTTGGCTAGCGTTTGGCCTATGTGAAAAACTAGTGGCAGAATTTTTCTTAAATTTTCATTTGCTTTAAATTATGTTAGTGTTGTTAAACAAGGGATGAATAAAATATACTGTGAATATTTAAATTTTATAAAAAATTGTTACAACCAAGCGTAAAAATAAATAACAAAATACAGGTAACAGGAAGTAGGAAGACCATTTTCAAAGGGGAAAGGGATCAAGAGATGAAGGGAGATGTGAAGGAGGGAAAGGGTAAGGAATTAAAAAAAAGGAATTTAGATGCATTGTATACATGCACCAACTCCACACAAGGAAGTTAAACATGTACTGCAAACATGTACCAAAAAAGGCAGAGGATCAACAAATGGGTGGAAGAGGGAGGGAAGGGAAAGGGGATTTTAAAGAAAAGGAACTAAAATGTGGTTTGTATGTGTACTAAATTCCCAGAAGGAATGTATTCTTTATATACTACACACATGTACTAATAAACTGAAATAAATAATTATTACAGTAAAAGGCACATTTTCATTAATCATCCTTAACATACTCCCCCTCATTTCAAACATACTTACGTCATTGTTCTTGCCACTTTCTGAAGCAGTTCTGGAAATCCCCTATTGTGCCTGTCTCTAATGAGCTGTGATCAAAACTGGAGTGAACGCTGCAGGCAGTACCATCCAACAGAAAGGCAGGCTCATTAAAAACATTACATTGTGTCCTCATCCACCGTATTCATTGGATCTGGAACTGGAACCATGCAACTTATGGCTTTGCTTCAGAGTCAGAATGGCACAAAAGGCAAGCATTTTGAATTGATTCAGGACTTCACGAGCCACAGTAGAGTAACTGAAGACTCTCACAAAAGAGGACTTCTATAACTACTTCAGAAAATGCCAAGGATAATGGGATATTTGAACCTAGGGGGAGAACTTTTCCATCACTCTTCATAAACTCGGTCTTATATGATACTTCAATACAATAAAATAATACTTAGATAAACTACAGCAAAAATCTGGGCTGGGTGTTAAAGACACAGTGGATCTTAAACTATGACATAATTGCCTGTCATTTGCTTATGCTTGACTGTAGTGGGAAGAAATGTCACAGAATTTGTATATCAGCACAAAGAATGCAAATATTCAGCAAGGAGGAATAGAGAAAGCTGTCACCCCAGATTGGCCTCATCCAGAGCATTGTGGGATGAAGACCTGATGGGGTAACTTGAGATGACCTCATAACTGTGTCTATGGTAATTGAAGTTAATCCATCATGGAAAATATCAGTTACACAAGATTCACAGATATATAAAAAGATACATTCTTCAGATACCCTATATATGCTTCACAACTAGTGTAAAATACATACTTAAGAAAAGGTTATTTAAAGACCTCTTGCAGTTAAAACTCTTTGACTTAGGAAAAAACAGCATTTTGTTGGGAGGGGGGCAGAGAACGACTTTTTTGGTTGGGAAAAATACCTAAAACACAGCGCACTACTTTCAAAGGCTTAGTCTGAATGAGATTGTTTTAGACAGCTAAAAGCTAAACAGTTCTACATTGCAGTGTAGGAGAAATGCTAAATTCCAGAAGTTGGAAAAAAAATCAAGGCTTTTGAGTAGAGAAAGGGGGCAAAATGGCAACCAGCAAGATCTTAACCAGAAGGATGATCGTAAAAGGGGGCAAAATGGCAACCAGCAAGATCTTAACCAGAAGGATGATCGTAAACTAATCTTCTAAGGAATGTTCGTGGATATTCAGGACTGTGAATATGAATCACTGCCTCTTTTGGAGCATAATAGAACTTCCAAGTCCTTCCTTAGCCTTCAGGGAAACCTTAACCTTGATCAGGTAGGGCAGCCAAATGTTCATGGAATGGTTGAGGGGAAAGTGGCTAGTGGAACCAGAGAGGAAAAATTATAGAAGTAACCTAGTAATAAGTACTCAGCAGAAGCAAGGATTTATAATAAGCCTTAGCATTCTCTTTAGATCCAGGGATAGATACAGACTTTGCACAAGGAATGAAATCAGGTTAAAACCAGTTTATCTATATATTAAAGGAAAAAGTGGTTTAGAGGATTAAAGTTTGGGGCCATCTATCCAAGTTGCAGGTACTTACGTAACACAAATTTATGAGATGGAGTTATGATCAAAATACGGATGCTTTGGTGAATTATATAAGCTGGAATTTTTTTGTGGGAGGGATGATGAATAGACACTTGGAATTAAGTTCTAATGAAGTTCCACTGGGTGGCACTTCAGGAATACATCACTGTCATGACGTGAGTCTTCCCACTAGTTTTGAGTTTGGGCTCATTTGTAAATTTATTTTTTTTCCCCAGCCAAGTTATTACTTAAGTGTCCAGATCCATTAAAATAGCTTTCCCAAGATGATTCAGCTATAGATGGTGGGAAAACTAGGAATTCTCATTCTCTTCTTTACTACTTTTTGTTAACTAAATATGCTCTTGTAATTAAAACTTCTTAAACATCCACAATATCTCATAATGACATATATGGCTTAGCATGTCTATGTATATATCTCTGAATACATATACTAGAAGTACTTACATGTATCTTGATAATTGACAACCTGTTTATGACCGACACTGGAGTTGCAAAGATAGAAAAGACAGTTTCTATTTTTCAGGTAGACATAGTGTGATAGTTTTAGCAAAAGCAGGATAATGAGTCAACAAAGCAAAACATTTTCATTGCGTGTCACAGTGAAGGTGTTAGAAAGGCAGTTGGAATACAGAAAAGTAAAAACAAAACGTATAACTCTAAAGATTAGGAAGGGTTAAAGATAGAAAATAATGAATGAACTCTACACTAGCACATTTTTTATGAGTCTTTTTGGTATACCTAGCATTTCAGTTTTACTTGACCCATAGGATTTTATGAAAATATGTAGTGGTTGAAATCCTGTTTTTTTTTTAAAAGGCATTAATAGTAAGTCTTTAAAAATAACAGTGGTATTTTAAAAGAGACTTCAAATCCCTTTTCATATAATTCTGGACGTTCACTGTTCCTAAAGTTTAGGCCAAACCCCAAATCAGCTTTTAGTCTATGCTTTTATAATTCAACTTATAAAGTCAAAGAAAACAAAGAACACAAGTTGAAAGTTAATAAGTTTTGAATTTACAAGCCCACAGGGAAAATAATTCTAATTTTAAAGACCATAAAAAAGGAATATTCTTCATCCTTAGGGCCAAAGTCAATCTGACCAATTTTTAGAAATAAATTAACATAGATGCTATTTTAAAGCCTGGATAACACACAGCCTCAACTAACTGATTATTTTGGGTGTCTTACAGACCGTAACAAATTGACTTATTTTCTTGGTTATAATTCATTGAAAAGCTAACTACAAAGTTTCACTTATTCTTGCTATGGTCAAGTAGTATTAACACATCCATTTTTGTTCTCAAATATAAACCTACCATTAGCTACCAACTGTTAAAGAAAAACCTTTGTTTTCTCAAAATCAGTCTAATTGACTTGAAATGCATTTCATTATGACACTAAGTGGTAAGAACTATTTCAAGCAAATCTGAAATTTATTTTCATTTCTAAAAATATGCCAACACAGTAAAATTGAGCAATAATATATCAGTTACTTCTACATCATACTACAAGGCATTTTTAAAGAACGAAATATTAAATATAATCACAAAACATTTCACCATATGTTCAAAATTGGAGTCATATAATCAGTCCAGAGAAAACACACTGAAATTCTTCTACAGACCATAATAAGTTGGAGGACATAGAACATTTGAGAAATACATTCAAAAATGGAATACTAAATATACAACATCAATTCTCAGTAAGTTTGTTACACTAATGAGTTAAAGCATCATATAATATGTAAAAGTCAGAAATGTTGTGATACAAAAACAATTACCTTAGTATGTAGAAAGGCAGTAATTCTGATATCATCAAATTTATTCTTAAATTTCTTTTTCTGAATTTGTTAATTTGATATTGGAAAACAAAAATGTTTAACCTACCCTGATACTTTAGTTTTATGTAGAACATAAATCAACATAAAAATGTATATTTGTATGAATGTAAAAAAGGGGCTAGCATTGTAGCTTAGTGGTAGAATGTTTACCTCACTTTTGTGAGGCCTTGGGTCCCATCCCTAGCACCACCTAAAAACAACCACAGCAACAGAAACCCCAACAAAACCCAAGCCAGAACAACAACACAAAAACAATGGCATTTAATTTTTAGCTATAGGGCTAGGGATATAGCTCAGTGGCACAGTGCCTGCCTGGCAAGCACAAGGTCCTGAGTTCAATTCCCAGTATTAAAAACAATTAGCTATAAAATAATATTTTGATGGTAATATGCTAAAGATCACAAACATATTTTCATTCATAATAGTTTAGTGTTCTTAAAAATTGTATCAGAGCATTATGTTTTAAAGGTCTATGTATAGAATAGAACCACAATTAGTGATTCAATGCATTTAGGTTTGTTAGAAACTAACTTTCATTTGAATAGTCTTCAAATTTTCACTGAAATCGGTTAGGATCAAATTCTAGTCAAGGGTCATTATGTAATATTCATTGTCCTCTGTTACTCATTGTTCCAAGGGCAATCACTGAATGACCCTGATAGGGCCACATGGAGGGGGAGAGCTAGGATACAGTGGCTACTTCTGAAGTCCCAGGATGCTCCACCAATGGCTTGTCCTGAGCTTATTCTAATGACAGCTTTGCCTCCAGTATGATAACCGACAATGCCCCAAGTTATGAAAGTTAGTAGGAGCCTAATCTCTGATATTTGGAGTGAAGGATTAGGCTCAGTTTTGTCCTAAATGAGATCTAAC
>RJWT010004777.1:0-32484 GCA_004365215.1 Cuniculus paca
CAACACAGTCACAGCAGAGGGTCATTATAGTGAAGTGGCTATTGCAACTTGAGCTTTCTTCCTAATCAACTTACAACCCTTCAGGGACAGACACTTTGAGCAGTCACTGTAGTCTCTGATCTTAGCACAAGGCCAGGCAAAATGCAGGCTCTTCATGAGTGACTCAAGGGCTGTCACCAACAGAGGAGGACCCAGTAGAAAGCAGGTTCTATGGCCAAGCTGGTTCTGAAGTCAGAAAGCCACTATAAGTTGCCCAAGGTACAGTATTTATGAAAGGATCTGGATTCCCCAGAGATGGGCTCCAAGTGGAGGAGGCTGGTCCTGTGTGTCCCTTTGCCTTCAGGCTGGGCCCACCCAGCAAGAAGACCAGACTAGACACCACTCCCCTTCCCAGGGGTAGCATGGGGACTGAAGCGGGAAGAGCACAGGGCAGCTGTGGGTCCTGGACCTCATTCCCAAAGGTTCTTAAACCATAGGCTTCAAATCTAATCTCCAAATGAGGTCTGTATGGCCACTGTGCTTTTATGTGTGCTTTTTAAAAAGCAGGGCCACCCTTTGTCATCTCTAAAATGCTCTCTCAGGTCTTGATAGAGTACATGGCAACACAGGAGTCTAAGGTGTGTGAAGCAGAGGCAGCCTCTTCTCCAGCCCCTCCAGCCCTAGCCCTGCACACACTGGTAAATGCCTGCTGCAAGGCAGAGCCAGGCCCACCTGCCTGAGGAAAGGTTTGTTAAACTCAGCGCTGGGATCTCCATGCAGCCCTGCCCTGTCTCTGCAAGCAGCTCTACCCAGCTGCGTGCCAGAAAGGACATGAGCCACAGCAAAGAATGGGCTGATGGGGACCGGGAGGAGGATGGGACACAGAACAAGTCCCCAGCCACAGCCAGCCCCTGCTGAGCCCACTGAGAGTTCTGCACTAAACTTCCTATAGTTAAGACAGGGAGAGTCTTGTCAAGTGATAAGGCAGTGACCCAGCAATCTCACATCAGCTGTGACTGCCCCAAGACCTGGGATAGAATTGAATTATTAAACTGGGCATTTCCAGGGGACTAGCTGCTTGGTTCCAGTGGAAACGTCTGGAGCCCTGTTCCGGGGCTCCGACTGGACCCAAGGCACCAACTGCTGAGAATTTTGAGAAAATTCCAAAGGCAGTTAAAAGCAACTGTCAGACAGCAAAGCCCCTGCACAGTATGTGCAGTCCCCTGGGTGTGAGCTGATGGGAGGAAGGGGTAAAGCAGAGACCCCATCTGGCAGACTGCAAGACAGAGAGGCAAAGACAGGAAGGGAGAGGAGAGGCCACTCATTGCCTGACGACCCGGGAAGCAAATCCTGCCACTCTAGGTGTCAGCTTGGAGATCTTTGCCCTAACCAGCTCTCTTACCCCGACAGGCTAGGGTTATGGCTGCTTCCCTCTTGTGCTAATATAAGTTAATGCTGAATATCAAGGTCAGATTCATGCCCAACCTGCGACCTGTTTTTACAGAAGCAAATTAGCAACAGCATGTTCAAAGAAGCTGACCACCACGCACGCTAGCAAGGGAACTTACAGAAGAGATGTCTGTGCTCAGGTCCACTGCCGTGTGTCCATCCGGCTGTGCATGTGCTAGCTTCACACTGAGCCCAAAAAAGCTTCCTTGGGAGCATGTTCTGGGCAGGCAGGGTGCCCTCAGCACCCCAAGATTCCTTTGCAGCGCCCCAGTTTAAAACAAACAGCTGGTAGTGCCATTAGTAGGAAATTAGGTCCGTACGACTTAATAACTTGGTGTCTGGCAGATGTCAGGTATGCTATTGTGGCACCCTGGGGTGCTTTGCCACAGAATTTTGGAATGCAAACCACTGACAAGAAATCAGAGTGGAGGCCTTCAGTACAGGGTTTCTTCTACCAGAGTAAGCAAAGCCAGGCACCTTTTTCTTAAATTATTACAAAAATAAAATTTAGTATTTAAAAAGCTCCTATGTTACTAACAAGGCTGAGTCCATTGTTTCTCCAGTCAAACAATGTCAGAAAGCTCTTTCCATGACAAACAATGCGACGGTCTAAAGTCCTCACTAAAAGTTAAAGGAGCTGGAAAGAGACTCCTGCCAAGGACTCCAACGGTTCTTGTCTCTTCACTGTACACAGAAGTTTGACCTGAAAAATGTACCCTGTTTTCATTCTGTACTGCAAATGCGTACAAAAGAAGGGAAGGAGGGGATGAAGAGCTGGGTGGAAGGGTGAGTGAGGGAAGGGAAAGAGGATTTTTTTAAAAAGGAATTGAGATGTGTTATGTACATGCATCAACTCCTCACAAGGAATGTAAACACGTACTATGCAGGTGTACTAATAAAAATACACCCATTTTTATTAAAATGAAAGTGGTGAAATTCTATTTCAGTTGGCTGTGTATGACCTCTTCCAAAGTACTGTTTTCCTCTATTCTGTCTCTGCTTCTGAGCTTTCTCTGCTGAGAAAACATTCTAGAGGCCAACACCCTTCTCAAGTCCCTTCCTGTGGGTATGAGGGAGGGCTGCTTGCTAATTGCATGTAGGAATGGAAGGAAGGATGGGGGTTACTTTTCCTTATTCCTTATTGGGGGTAAACTGAAGTTTAAGTCTGGGACAAAGCTTAGACCATCAACTCAGCGTTAGGCCCCAACACCAACACGCCTGCTTGTTCTTTGTCCAGTTCGTCTGTCTTCGTGGTGTTTTGAATGCCAGGGAGATGGGAGAGCTGGTAAGGGATGGCAAGGACAAGAAGGAACAAGGGAAGAGGCAGTGACATGGGGAAGGCTCACTAATCATGGAGGATGAAAAGGGTTTTTGAAGGAAGCAAAGAACAATGAATTATCTAAGTTTCAAAAGCCGGAGCTTCTATTTAATCTGAGTCTCAATTTCAGTCCTTGCTGTGTGCTGCCCTCTCTCCAGGGACAGATGCCTTTGAACAGCCCCATTTCTGGCGTCCACAGTGATTGCCAGCACAAATAATTCTCAGATCTCTGCTAAAATCCCTCCTAACTAAATTAAGTGTATGCTGTATTGGAGGCAGTGTGCTAGATACAATCATTTCCTTAGCCAAAAGTGCCATCACTCCGTGTAGTCTCTCCACCATCCTAACTCAGAGATGCCCCAAATGGTGCACCATCCTCCCCAGATGCCACCACCACTGGGTGCCACATGAAAACACCATTCATGCTCTTCCTTCTCTCCCTCAGCGCTTGGGATACTGGCCTCTCCATTTCTTGACTTGTGGCGCATTCCTACAATGAATGAACGATTAAAGTCTGCTCCCAGTCTCTCTGCAAAGCCGGTTGTAGCTAGCAAAGGCAACTGCTTTGACCAAGGAATCCGGCAGGTGCAGCCACAGCCCCGATCCCTTCAGTTTTCCTGAATGGCCTTCCACTTGGGTCTCTCTATCTGATCCACCAGGGAGAGGGTTTCTGGCCCTGGCACCTCCAGCTTTTCCAGAGGATCTTGGACTGCATGCTTTTGAATGTACACACTCCAGCCCTGTCCACCCCAGAGCTCAGGTTCAGCATCCCAGATGCCCACCCACATCTGTTGACAAATTCCTTGCTTCCCATTCTGCTTCACCAGCATCTTGTTCTCCCAAGTCCCACTAGGCATTTCTTTTCTATTCTTCACAACTCCAAGGCCCCAAAGCAATGAAGAGCCACAGCATTTAGACAGCTAGAGATAGACTTAGAGTCCCCAGTGAGGGTTCCTGAAACAGCTCTGCCAGTCTAGGGGCCAACAAGCTGGGCCCCAGATTCCCACTAAATAGACCCTGACCCTCCACTCTGACTTACCCTACAAGGCAATGCCTTGTCCAGCCAACGCCTTTCAAATTTTTTGACCACAAAACCACAATAAGAAGTAAATTTAAGAAACTTTCATCACCGCTCAGCACTGATATTTACATACAAAACACAAGTAGAGATATACCCATAAATAGATGCACATATATCTGAAAAGAAAAAAAGGCATTTAACCCTCTGTGGAAGTGCTACCCTTAGGTTTTTGTTTTTTATCTTCCCACAATGCTGGCCGTAAACCACTAAATTGATTTCACAACCCACTAATGGTTTGCGACCCAGAGTATGAAAAGCATTGCTGCAAGAGATGGACAATATGTTTCATTCGGGCTTCCTTCTGTAGCCTTTATTCTCAGCAGATGCTGAAAGTGTTCCAAGTGGCCCCTCTCCTATTCCCACCTCATCTCTGGAGCTTTTCTGGAGTCCAGCTGCTCTGCTCTGTATCACAGAAAATTTGGTCCCCAACAAGGTCTCCCAGAGGACAGGCTTATCATAGGTGGCTTCCCTCCTCATGACTCACTTCTATGCTTCTTTTTTTAATTCTCTGATCTATGCCTGAGTCATGAACAAGATCGTGGCATGAATGGGAGCTGATCATAAGGTGCCTGTGGCAGCTCGGCTGGGAGGAGAATGGAAAAAGAGAAGGGACAATCAGGCCCTGCTTCTAACCAGGGACTGGGCTGCCTCATCCCTGGCCTACGTGGACCACAGAAGTAACTTTGCCTATCTTCTCCATACCAGAAAGCAGAAAAGAGGGAGGAGCTGGGGAGGGAGATGTGCTCCAAAGATGCACCCCAGTGACCCACCGCTCCCAACACAGGGCCCACTCCCAATAGCACATTTAGGAATAAACTCATGAAGGAGTCAATCCACTGCATCCCCATGAGCCAACTACATTCCAAACGCCCCACCTCTGGACACATGAGGCTTTGCCGGGATGATCTGCATGTAAGCCATAGCATCAGTAAATGCATAAGGCTTGGGTTTCCTCCCCACCCATCTATCAAATGATCAGTCTGCCCAATTACACTTCTTGAGACTGGTTGCATGAGAAAAAGTGCCATCCTAGCCCCTAACTAAAAGAAAAAATTCTTCCTGGTCGAAGGCCACACACTTTCTTACCAAAATTATTATAAATTTCCCTTTGCCATAAAAAATTCAAATAAATCCTTGCTGAAGGACCAGAGTTTGTCCATCAGGCCTTAGAGAGGACAGTTGCATTGAAGAGAGGAAAAGTGGTGCAGATAAATTAGAGCTTTTGCTTTTTATTACATATCTGTTCATAACTAACATTTTTATAATAATTTGACATTTTTCTAACTAATAGCCAATTATTTCATACTTTTATAATTCTGAATTTTTTAAGTTTTAATAAATGCTGTCTACCTTTTGGTCAAATCCAAATATAGGTGTCACAGGCTAATGTTGTAGACAAGAAACTAAGGATGTAGGCATCGTGCTGGAGAGAGTTGACTTAGTATTTATTACCCCAAGAAAAAACTTTTAGGAATCATATCAGGCTACAGACTGTATTGATTTGTGATTCCATTGATAAGACATGCTTCGAGGTATACTAAATGAGATCAATTCAGATCCCTGCATCAATGCATATGGGAAGCCCTTACTTTTAATACCAAACAAGGCATATGTCTTTCATCAAATAACTATCTTTAGTGTGGGTAGACTAAAATCAGTTTATTTGTGACTTTAGGTATGGCAGATACAATATGGTTCTCACATCCCAGAGAATGGGAGGTAGGTATAGTCTCCTTTTCACAGTGACAGTAGCTCTCCTTACCCACAAGAATATGTTCCAAAACTCCCAGTGGATGTCTAAAACTGAAGCTAGTACCAAATCTTATATAGTCTATTTTTTCTTATAATACATACCTACGGTAAATTTTAATTATCAACAGGGCACAGTCAGAGATTAATGAATATCTAATACAATAGGATGATTAGACTAATTTATTATAATAAAATTCCCAGCATCACGACTCTTACACTTTTAGGCTATTGTTAAGTAACATAAGGGGCTACCTGAACATAAGCCGCAAAACAGCACGGTGCTCAACCATACTAGGTTGACTACCAAGAGCACTACTAAGATAGGGCACCATTTAGATGACAGGAGGGGTCATGCCCATGAGGAATTAGTGGACGTGCACAGGGCATGATCTGTACAGTCAATGGGAATGAGGGCTTCTGAGGAAAATTGTGTGAACTATTGGGAGGCTGGGATTCAAACCAAAGCAGTGGAGTCTTCAGGGTCAAACTAAACGGTCAGTGGAAGCCATTGAGTTTTGTGGCATCAACATTTGACTGACAATGTTTTCTCCCCGGCTTTCCTCTGAATTTCCACATTGAAATGCTTACCCAGAATATGCCCGCGTGGTCCTTGGTAGCTAAGATTTGAGGTCTTAATGGCCGTACATGCTTCCCAGGACACCAGTCTGGAGGAGTGTGACCCTGGGCTTCGGTAAACAGAAATGGCCACAGGCCATTTCCACCTTGTGTGTGGAACACAGGCTTCCTGTAAAGACTGGATATCTATAGACAGAGTCGTTCTTCTCTTCCACTCAATTTTTTTGTCTGTTTAAAAGATGTTTGATAAAGATGCTGTCAGTTGATATTACACAATGGCCACATGTTCCAAGAACTTGACTCTTGATTGCGGCCCACACCTAGGAGTCCACAATTCTGTCATTACATTCTGGGATGCAATGACACTTAGAAATACCTTGGAGGTGAAGCGAGGACTTAGGATAGACAGAGTCCACACAAGTGCATCCAACCTTCCAGGGAAGATTTCTGGTCCAAGCATACCCTGCCCTGTCTCACAAGGAGAAGTTGTGTTGGGATCTGTCCGTCCCAGTGGATTCTCCGTGCTGTGACTTGGGAGGGAATCTGGGAGAAGCAGGGCAGCTGAGGGCATTTCTGCTATCCCTATCTTCTCCAGAGGTATGGGGAGACCTCTGCTAACTCAACAGGGAGCCCAAAAAGGGGAGGGAGGGACAAAAAACAAAGCCCCAATTTGCCCTCGGAGAGCTGGAAGAAGCAATTACTTTTGGAAATTATCCCAGGCCGTGTTCCTTTGCCATGTTTTAGCTTGTAGCTTGGGCAGGATATGACAGCTCATCTTCTGAAGGTTTTTCCGCTAGAAAAGTAACAATGAAGCCTGGAATGCCCCTGCTAGGTAGCCACCATACTGACTGGCTGCAGGGGTCCGAGATGCCTGTCTTCCTTGAGCACTCACCTATGTCCGTTCTTCCTTGCTTTTTACTCCTAAACCTTGTAGCAAGCCATGCCTGTCACTCATAGACATAAACAGTGGAAAGCTGCATGACCCAGGCTCCCATTCTGGGAAACTCATACACTTCCCCCAGAAGCATTGCCCCCTCACAAGGTCTTCCTGGGATGCTGAGGATCTGACCTACCAGGAAGAAGTTTCCAGAGACTGAGCCCTCCCACTGCCCCAAAGCTGTTTATTCCAGTCTCCCTCCTTCCAGAATAGTGAGGAGGCAGAGATGAAAGGGGAAAGGGAGGCCCAGGAACTGGGATGGGAGGCATAAAGATGGCAGCTAAGCTCTCCTATCTCCCTTTTCCTCTCTTCCAGACTGCAGCAAGGTTTCTTCTTCCAGTCTGTGCATCTCAGCTAACCCCTGAATCCTTTTTAATTAAATTCCCAAGGAGTTGCCTTCCTCCCCCACGTTCTCTTGGGAGGGCCTGCTGTAGGAAGTGGTCACAATACAATGCCCATGATGGTCTCCCAAGGCACCCAAAGACTGGGTCAAGTGACCTTTAGACCCTAAAGGGCCTACGGAGGCTGTCTACACCTACTGGAGGAGGCAACCTAAAGGCTCAACTTATTTCAGGGGTTTCTCTTCCCATGCCCTCTGTGCACAATGCCAGCAGGATCAGTTAAGATAAGCTGAGACCCTTGAATGGAATCTCATTTACATATCTTTTTAACCAGACCCAACTACAGTCAGAAGTACATCTCATGTGAGTCCCCATTACACCCATCAAGGTACCCCAGAGATGAAGCATAAGTTTCACAAAACAATACCTACTCTGCTGGAAATCTTCTATGTGCAGTACATGCTGATATTTTCTATTCGACTCCTATTCCAACAGTGTTCAAGAGCCACTAAATTATTTCACTACTCGCCACTGGGAAGCCACTATTAAAGAAACACATGATATCCCTTGAACTTCCAGGCACCCTGGCAGCCTTCTCTTGGGTGCCAGGGAGAAACAATGCCAGTTAGCATGAGCTCATGATGGACTCCCCTCCCTGCCCCGTTTCTCTGTGGTGTATCACAGTGAACATCTGGGACCTGGGCAGAGCTGCCAGGGAAGAGGGGTCAAACATGGAAAACTGGCTGCAGGCACGTGGACCATGAAGAAGGCTCCAGTTGAGTGTCTCAGCAGAGCCCGTGCTACAGATGTCGTTCCTGAATTCATTCATGTCTCTCAAGTGCTCCCCACTGTATGCTTCCCGTCACTTTTCAGTTTGAGGTACAAAACCTCATTGCCCCTAGTTGGGGACTGGCAGTGATACCAGGAAAAATATTAGGAAGGAGGGAACAGGGGCTTACTACAGGGAAGGTACATGGGTTTCTCATCGCATATCCAGCAAAATGAGCCCAGGAGAACTACATTCTAAGCCTTTCTCACACTTCCTTTCCACTGCTGAAGAAGCTTTTTACTCCATGGAACGCCACTCAAGGAATCCCAGGCAGCTCGTGACAAACCCAAGTTTCAAGTACAGACACGCTTGTCACCCCCATCCTGAATGACTGAAGTTCAAGGGCAGCTGGAGGGCCTTTAAATTTTAGCTTGCAGAGGGTGAAACAGAGCTCCTCGGACACACTTCCATTTTAGACACCAGAAATGGATAATTCCTCCTCCCCAGCTCACCCATTGCTCTCTCAAGAAAGCCAGAAGTGTCCCACAGTCCCACATTTGCCTAACTCTTCCGAAAGCTGCTCTCCTATCCACTGAACTGAGTTCTTCCCGAAACATCAGCCTCAGGTTTGCAGCACTTAAGCATCTCCAGCCACCCAAGGGCCCAGGGCATTGAACATGAGGATCAGACCCAGCCATACTTGGGCTCACTGTTGCTGAGAAGCTGTAAGCCCTTGTTCTGTTGCTCTCTCCTCTTGTCAAGTCTCCATTTTTCTGTCCCACCAGGGTCTGGCCCAGGAGAGGGATTTATCAAGGTCACATTCATCTACATCTCTAGCTCCTGTCGGAGCAAAGTCTCCCAAGTTCTCACAGCGCCGCCATCATCCGCACACCATATACTCTCTGCACTATGCACACAGCAAGATGAATTCCAAACGTGCAAGGGGCACACACTGTCACCAAGAATATATGGCTTATACTGGAAAAATATATGTGATAATCCAAACACAGGACAAATGTCCATAAGTGACCAAGACAGGAGGCCTAGGGGACGAGATGACTGGGCTGCTCAATAAAGGCAAGTGAAACACATACTCAAAGGCAGCAGCAGGAAGACACAAGTTTTAAGCCCAAGAAGAATGGAAGATGCCACTAGACCAGGACAGGAGAGTTTGTGTAAGAAAGTTATAGGGAGGAAAGGCGGGATATTTGGAAGTGAGTTCGGCCAAACTGAAGCACGGGACTATGAGGCAGGCAATTAGGATTTGGAGAAGCCTTCTAAAAACCACACATGGTTAATGTTGACTTTCCTTCAAAAATCATAAAAAATATTCTCCTAAAAATAGAATCACTGCCAGGGTCAGTTGTCATTCAAGCAGTGACTATGGTGTCCAGGGACCCCATGATATTGTCAAAGGTGTCACACAGCTTTGTGAGGAAGGGGATGACAGAGCCTAGGGGTACCTTGAGCAAGTAGCACCCCTGGATTTACTTTCTTCTCTATATTCTCACCTTTGTGGAATGGCAAGGAATATGTCTAAAGGAAGAGATTCTTGTTGTTTTTGTCCCATAAACAGATGCTAAGTATTCATCCCAGATTAGCTTAGGGATGTAATAAGAGCCCAGAGCACATCACACAGGAAGACTAGTGCCTGGACTGGGTTGTCGGCTGAATTTGAGGAGCCATCTGAAATCACTTCCAAATCTCTCCTAAGTTATGCAAGTCTCTCTATTTCCACTCAAGCTTATCCTCTGATTCCAATGTCCCCAGGTATATAGCTGACCAGCTTCTACCCTATTTTCAGTGACAAGTTGACAGGTGGCCAGGTGACTATGTTCTTTCCAATGTGAGGAAAAGTGCATGCCACATCCAAGTATCCCAGTTTTCCTTTCTGTCCCATGAACTGGAATTACGCTGACAATAATGCTAGGTATCTCGGAAGCCAGTCGTCAAATACGGCACAGCCACGCTCAGACTGGTCTCTGAGGGACAGCGTTTCCTCCCCGCCCCAATCCCAACAATAGGAAACATCTGTTATGTGAGAGAGAAACAAGTATCCAGTGTGCCTGAGCCATTCTCTTTTGAATCTCTCTGTTATAGCCATTTGGCCTACCCTATCATAATCTCAGAGGCCTGAGCTTTCCTCTGTCAGTCACCTGAATGACTACATATTCAATTACCTACAATTCTGGGTACTGAATACCCAGGGAAGCAGAGAATCAGGTGGAAACGTAAATGAAGGGTTACACCTTCATAAACTTCTGGAGGTGTCAGCATCTGCTAGGTGTATCTCCATTCAAAAAAAGGCTTCCTGAGAGTTACCCCAGTGAAACAACTACTAGAAAGGGAATGGAATGCAAACTTGAAAAAGAACCCAGTCCTTACCCTAATGGATTGTATTAGTCACTCTTCCATTGCTGGGACATAATACCCAATACCCATCATGTAAAGGAGAGGTTTCATGGGGGTCAGTTCATGGTAGGCTGCCTCCAAGGTGGAAACATCACAGTGGAGGGGCAGATTAGTGAGACAAGTATCAACACTATCGAGGGACACGGCTCCCTTGTTCACATTCATCTTCATCTCTGGCCCAGATCAGAGCTCAGGTCCCTCTCAGCTCCTATCATGCCTTACTTCTGACTGAAGTTGTTAACAAAATTCTGCTGGCTCAGACCAGGACCTCAGGATGCCTGGCCGCACACTGGCCTTGACCTTGTGGTTACAGAGAGCCAGGGGTATGTTCTGTGTGGTTTCCTAGAAACTACGATGCTCGTTATTTGGCTCCAAAAAGCAATCAGTGAGCAAGCAGGCTGCTTCCTGCTGAGCTCCTCAGAAACAACTAATGTGTACTTTTTGCGGCGTGCAAGAAAGACACTGAGGGGTTCTAGGGGATGGGTGCTGTCTTTTTCCTTCATTCTTAGGTGTCCCCTCATAGAGGTGAATCAAGTCTCGGGAAGAAAACAGCTGTTGTGAGGCAACATCATTTGAGATGATAGACCAGCTAAGGCAACACCTGTGCTGGGGAAAGACGTCCTCAGGGCCCCTCCACCATGTGTTCTGCGGCTCTTGTTGTCACACACATATGATGTGTTAGCAAGTTTTACAGGACCTGACAGACTGCTTCTAATCCACTTCCATTAAAGTGTTCCCAAATATGCACATGATGGGGCGGGGGGCAAACTGTGAACTGCTTTATTCGCAATGGCAAGTCTTGTCCCACCTGTCTGCCCCTAACTCTGGAGCGCAGGAGCATCACCAGACCTGAGGCAGTTCCTCAGAAACTGTCTTCCGGATGAAGAGGACAGTGCATCCAGGCCAGTAGAGAGCTGTGGGCCGCAGCAGCTTGGCAGGTGTGAGGCACAGGTGTGGCACATCCTTGGGAAGCCATTCAAGACCTGGGGTCCTTCTCTTCATCTTCACAGTACTGAGTATCACCTTGTGAGGGCTGCCTCGGTGAAAGCAAAGCACTTGACATTGCTAAGCACATCAGGGGTTCAGACTTTGAGGACCCACCGAGGGTTATACTGTTCTTCCTAACAGAGCAACAAGATCCCCCAAAAAAGAGAGGAGAAGGTGAGAGAAGGGGGAGTAGTGAGGGTGCGGAAGCGGGGCAGGTTACTAGTAACATTTCTGAAAACTGTGGCTCAGTGTGACCCCTTTGTCAATGCAGAAGATAAACAGTGAACAGCCGAGCCCAAGAAATGCTTGGTGTGATTGAATCAGCTGAGGAATGCAGTTCTCAGCAAGGGCAGCAGGAAGGCCAGCTGAGGGCAGGGCCTATAAAGAGGACAGGGGACAGTAAGAAGCCCCTTCCAAACATGGGCAGCAATACGAGGGTGTGCTTTGGTCTTGTGTAGATCTGTGACCTTGAGCACTGGTGATAAGGTCATCTCAGGAGCTTCAGGAGACCAGAGACTCCCTTCCCAGGGCAAGCAGGAGAGACTCAGCCAGGGGGCCACCGCCATCCAGCACAGCAGCCTCACTGGTGACACACACATCTTCCATGGAGCTCAGTCACTTAGATACAGTGAGACGTGCTTAACTGCAATCATGCAAATATGTCATACATCCTATTTCTTAATCTATGCAATGGAAAGAAAACACAAATGAATGCCTCCAAAAGACTTTGCAACTGGATCAAGTCCTTCGTCAGTCTCCACTCTCTGAAGTTAGACATCAAAGCCCCAACAGGCTGACTTCTGGTCTCAGGTCCTAATAGTCCAGCTAAACGAATCTCCGCTTTCTTAGCTGACATCTGTGCTGCCCAGCCAAGAAGCCCCTGACTGTCTGACAATCCACTCTTCAGTCCCTGCACCATGTTCCTCCTTTGGAGAAAGCCTTGTGGTGCCTGACACTGAGCTCTGAACTACTGTGCAACCTGCCCAACCCTGCAGGCGCAAACTTGGCAGAAGGATCTGCTCACACCTGAGGTGCTAGTCATAGAAACTGAAGAAACTCCATGCATCCTGGGCTGTTGGCAAATATCGAGTCCTGGAGAAAATCATTCTTGTATGAAAACAAGTAAGCTTGGGGTGGGGTCTGGGGCCTATAGCACAAGAAGAATGAAATCCTTCTCTGAAGCTCTAGGAGTGTAAAAGATTCCTAAAGAAATCCTCCTGCAGCAAAACCGACCTGAGAATGTCACATGTACATAATCAGGGCTAATTTGTTTTGGTCTGTTTTGTAGACTGGTGTGTCCCTGGTGACCCACATCCAGCTGGACACATAGAAGGTGCTCAGTAAATATTTGTGAAATGAATAAATGAATGAACACATGATTAGATGAATTTCCTGAAAACTGCAAGTTGACCTGTGGGATTATGAAGTGGAAAAGAGCCCATGCCAGTGCAGCTGCCCAGGCCATTTCCCTGAAAGGCCAGCAGGCTCCTTTCCAATGGTGCTTCTCCCCAGGGACCACGGAAGGAACAGAGGAGACGCAAGGCCTCCATCCAGCCTTTGCAACCTCAGAAGCCCGGTTTTCCTTGGCATCTGAAATTGATATACATTCTGAGCCAAGGAAATCATTAGAAAAAGAGAATGACCTCCATCCCAGGGGCCGTTGGCCTGGTCTGCAGGAGACCCTGTCTGAAAGCAGATTCTTCCTCTCTGATCTGCAAGGGTCACAACCCTTTAGGCACTCATGACTCTTCCTCTCTTTCCGGGACGTCCCTGTCCCCAGCTCTGGGACTCTGCTGGATGGCCTTGCCGCACTCTTTTGCTCGCCCACCAGGGCTCAGCGAGCTACCGGTCTGCCTTTCCACAAGCTCTGCGGCTCGCTTGTCCGGCCTGCCTGGTCTCTGAAGCTGTCAAGAAGCCCCAGAGCAAGGAAAGGCAGAGAGAAGTTGCTAAGACTTCTGCTTCCAGGTCTGGCCCTCCAGGCCACTGAAACCTTCTGCAGGGACAAATTAGGACAGAAGGGTGGGACATTAGAAAAAGAAGGCTCTTCCTGAAAGTAGCAGAGATAGCATGATTGTGAGGAACCAGTGGGCAGAGATAATCACAGCAAAGAGAACCCAGCACCAGAAACCCAGTTCTGAAAGCTGCTTTTGCCATGGGTACCCTGATGGCTGCACGCAAACCAGCATAGAAACAGGGCTGTGCTTCCAATGGGCTGGGGGACAAAAGCCACAGCCCAGCACCCACTCACCCCAAAGGGGCATGCCCATAAAAGCAAACCAGAACAAAGCCAGCCCTCTGTGGACCTGTCCTGGGGTCATGCAGAGAGTCTGAGGTGGTGAACTTGACAAGGGCAGGCCAGGTCTGGTAGTCCAGACTGCAGGTACCTGTAAGAAGCATAAAAATGTCTTCTCTGGAAGAAGATAGACTGTCCCAGTCTTTATACCTACAAAGAAGGAGCCACCCCGAAAGTCCCTACTTACCAGGCACTCCTGATGGGTTACTGCCACACGCATGCACATACATGCACATAATCCCAAAGAACTCTGAAAGTCACCCTGCTAAGAGGTGGTGCAGGAGCAAACTTGACCCCTGCAAAGTTCAGCCCTCACCGTGCACTTTTCTGGGATGAAACTGAGTCTAGTTGCAGGTTCTCTGTGACATCACTGGTATCCAGACTGTAGGTTACTGCTTGCAACATGAAATACATAACCTAAACTAAAGCCATTAAAACTTGTTGTTCTTGTCTTTTTTTTTTTCCAAGAAGTTATACAGCTGCCTTATTAATCAGGGAGCCTGGTCCCAGAAAAAGTATCTGACAGTAGGACATGGTGTTCAGGGACATTGTAAGACAATGTCCAGCATGACACTCAGAACACACCCTGTCTCTTAACCTTTTCTCCTGTGCCTCACTCTCATCCTCCTAAGTCCTAAGTGCACCCTCTCTGTCCCCTCTAGCATGTCTTTAGACTGACCCTCCCAGGAGCTGTGGTTTGCACTAGGCAGGAAGCAATCACTGGGATCAATCCTGAGAGTGCTCGGCATAATCACAGGGTGGCGCATGCTTAACCTCTGCCCTTTCACCTGGTACAAACCCCATGGCAGCAGAAGCCAAGCTTGTTTTGTCCACTAAGATGTTCTCTATTACTATGACAGTGCCCAGCACACAGCAGGACTCGGCGTCTACTTTGGAGAGAATAAATGAAATCAGACCCTCACTTTGGAAACCCCGGCACCTCTGGGGCTCCATCTGCTTCTTCCTGCCATGCTGGAAACTTTCCCTCCCCTTCAGGAATACAGGAGCCCCTCTCCTTATCTTGCTTCATTTTCCTCTTCCTCTGTGTCTTCCTTTTGTACAAGATCTGCCTGGCACCCGGATATCTGGTGCCCTCAGAGTACTCTTATAGTGAAGTGAGGGCTGATTGCGTTCTGTTCTCTAAAGACACTCCCAAAGTCACTTAGTGGCAGGTCCTCAGACTACCATCGCTGTCACGATCAAAAGTGGTCACTGGCCCGCCACACAAGTGCAAGACCCAGGCTCGGCACAAGGAGAATTAAAGCCTTTGTCCACACCCACTCCAAAGCTGGCCCAGGGAGTGATCTGGTGACATCACAAATTTGAAAAGAAGCAGGTGGGGTGGATGTCCATACAACTGGAACCTTCTTAGAGAAAGAATGTTACTTGCTCGGGGTAGGGGTAGGAGCGTTTGATCAGTGTTCTGACAAAAGATGAGGTCCCCAGAACCTGATGTGGACCACATCGAAACCCAGAGAAGAGGAAAAACAGGCTCTATGCAATGAGCAGGGCCATTCAGGTTGGGGTTCAGAGGCCTGGGAAGGAGTGAGGGAGGAGTAATTGATGAGGCAAAAGGAAGGCAAGCAAAAGGAGCAGGGTAGACGTGAATAGCAAGCTGGTTGCTGACTTGGGTCAAAGGTGACATTCTAGTAGCAGGGAGTGGGAAGCATAAGAAAAAGCAAGAATATCTAAGAGAATTTTCACTGAGGTTGTGTGTGTGTGTGTGTGCCACACCCAATGCTGATCCTCTCCGGGACACGACCCCTCCCCCCTGGCTCTTTCACAAAGTCAAAATGCAACCATCACCTATTTCATGTGATGCTTGAGTTTGGATTGTATCTAACAGCAAACAGTGAACAGGGCAGATGGACAGAAGGCAGGAACCAGGAAACCCACATGGTCCCACAGTCCCAAGCCCTCGGGCCTCCAAGGAAAGCTTGCAAAGCCAAATAGATCTTATGTCCCAAGGGAACCTGGTACCCAGTAGACAACAATGCCACTTAAAAGTGGAACTTGAACCTAGTGTTGCATTGACATGAAAGGTCCACACAAGAAGGAGACAGCATGGAGGATGTCTGGGAATAATCAACAGCATTAGCTGGACAGAAATGAAAAGGCTGAGTGGACAACTTTAGTGGAGGACAAGACAGGTAAAGCCAGGAGTGGGCTGTGTAGTGCCCCCTAAGGTAAGTTTTGGACTTTCAATCAGTTGGCAATAGGGAGCCACTGAAGGTTCACTGACCAAAGGAGTGCCTGGGCCAAGGCGTGCTCCAGAAAAATCCCCAAGAGTAATGTCTGAGAGTCCTTGGGATGGTGTGCATAGCTACAAAGTCAGACAAGCTGGGAAATTCTGCATGAGTTCAGGCTGGTGGACAGAGGACCTGTGTGGAAGGAAGGGAGGACTGAGACTCTCAATGGCTGTAGAAGTAGCAGGAAGCAGCTAGCGAGTGACTGGTGGGGGAGGGGAGGGAAGGAGAGGACCGACAGGCGCTGAGGCAAAGATGACTTGGGTGACGTTAGCACCTGTGAGAAGTGTGGATCTGAGGATTCCCAGAAAGAAGCAGGGAGGGCTTGGGGTGTGTCAGCTGGGACAGAAAATCTGCTGGGTAACCTCATGTGAGGCGAGATGAGAAGATTTCATTGACCTTCACACTCTCCCTCTCTCTCCCTCTGTCTTCTCAAGTGTACAGAGGCTTCGTGCTGTCTTGCTTCGAGCTAAGTAGGTATCTGTGTCTTGCTGGACAGAGAAGTGTGGAACCCCAAAATACCCGCTGAACAGACATACACATGCACACACCTCGGCTTGACAATGGTATGAGAGTGCCTGTGCCTCACTTCTCCTTCCTGCTGCTCATCCTTGCTGCTATTTTCAGGACTACCTGGCTCCCCACCCCCACCCCAATCCTGCTAAGAATCCACACAGCTGCCTGGCTACCCCGCTACTTCTTCCCTGAGATTTTGTCCCTCGACCCTGCGTCTACAAGAGCAGGCACCTGAAGCATCCTGCAGACAAGAGTGGAATTCCTCATGCATTTAAAATCTCCCAGCCACACGTCTGCCATCTTCCGATGCTGGTCTCATGACTCTTCACTTTGACCTGCAAAGTTGACTTTGTACATAGTGCTGTTGAAGATTTCAGACTACTTTTCTCTTTCTGTCCTCTGCATCTATTCCTTCCTCGGGCCAATCCGTGTAACTGAGTGGCTTCCAAGCACTTTGCTGTATTCATTTTCTCCATGATCATCATCCCCCTGTCATTACACCACTTCCCTAACCCAAACAGAATTTGCATCTCACACAAGTCCTAGAGCCCCATGACATCCTTTTGCTTCCCAGCTCTCTCACCTCACCCCAGGCTCCGGTCTGTTCATGCTGCACTCATTTCCAGGGATCACAGCCATGGCACCTGCCCAGGTCACATGTAGCCAGCATAGAACCAAGTTTACTCTCAACCAATTTACCTGCAGCTCCAGATGGTCCCTGCAGGGGGCGCTCAGTCTTCCTCGAGGACCAGACCCTGTGCTTCTGAATCAGAATTTTTTTTTCCCACCTGTAAGTTGCTGAGAAGGAAAACAAACTCTAGTATTTTTTTTTTAATCTTTTCTCCTCACCAGAAAAACCCAGTCAAACTTCTGATATGCAGCCAACCCTCCTACCAGCCTAGCCAAACATTCCTTATATGTATGGGCCATCTCCTGGCACCTGTCCTCCTGGAAATTCTGCTCCTCCAAACTTCCCTCCCAAGTCCCCATTCCCCCTCAGCGCCAGTCACATCCTCATCCAGGCTTCCGGGCCTTGGGTGTCAGGGATGGCATTTGGAGTCCCCTTGCATTCAAGACAGATGAGTGTGGCCACCATGGTTTTGTCATAGGAAGTATCCTAATGCTGTGTGCGGGGCAGCAGGGTAATCCTGGGGCTCTGGGCTACACCCACAGGACAGGACTCAGGAAACCATGGAGTGGTGTTGAAACAGGGTATTAGAGAACAGGCAAGCTGGAAATCTCACTCCTCAAGACAGTGCCCTGGGCAAGACAGGGACACAGGCATCTCCTGGAATTGGTTGGAAATATGGATTCTGAGAGCCCACACAGACAGGCAGTGCCTGGCACACATGCAGCTTTCTCGTTTGCACCTATCCTGGGGGGTGGGTGGCCTTCGCCGGCCACAGGGTAGTTCCCAAAGAGGCCTCCTGGGAGCTCCATGGGGCCTGGCTACTTCCCACTGGAGCTCCAGGGGCCTCTCACACCGGTACCTGCGCATGCGCCTCCCAGCACTACAGGCTCCACCCCCACTCCAAGGTGTGCTGGCAGGGTCTCCACATGGAGAAATGTGTGAGTGGAGCCCCAAAGCTGGAGCTCCCCTGTCAGCCAGGGGAGCTGCCACCCAGTGCTCCCGGGGTGAAGTTGAAGGTTTCCTGACTCCTGGGACCTGGGTCACTCAGAGAGTGGTGCTTCTGTGTAAAAGCACAGTATTGTGAATCCGAGGTGTCTATCAGCTTCGGATGTACCTGAAGCCATTTTCTGCCTTCATGCAGTGGCCACACCCTCCCAACCTAGCAGCGGTGTGGTACCCAACTCCCCCAAAATCCCCCTCTGTGTCAGCAGGGAAGCCATGGGGCACAGCACAGAAGGGAGCACCCAAGGGACAGGAGCCTCTTGTGCTGTGGAGGAGCCTGGGGACAGTGTCCCAGGCTTGGAGAAGATCGTCTCTCCAGTGGCAGAAGCAGCTGGGATTCACACAAACTCTGAGCTGGAGTTTCCTCTAGCCTTTGGACACAGAAGTCTGGGATCTGCACTGTGGTTCCTTCAGTCCACACCAGTGGGTGCCACACTGGCCAGTAGGCTCCAGCCATCCTCAGGAAGACCTTAGGTTGGAACTCAAAGGCTTCTGGACTAGTCCCAAGGAAAACTTCATGGTAGCTTAGAGAAAAGAAAAACTTTTTCTATTTTATAGGTACATTTTAGATATACATGATGCTTCTTATAGGTATAAATTCCCTATGATGAATTTATACCTATAAGAAGCATCATGTATATCTAAAATGTAGGGAATTTATACCTATAAGAAGAAAAACTGTAAAGCCCAAACTTTTATGAGGAAATGTTGCTCAATGGCGGTGGTACTGGGGTGATTGGAGATGCACCTAGAAGGAAATAAAACTGGCCCCTTCAGAGGCAGGGCTCGAGGAGAAACGCCGTGCATCGGGGTCCCTGGGAAGTGGCAGCAGGGAGGGAAAGGGGGCTGGGGGCTCACAGGCTGTCACGGGTGAGGAGCATCAACTCTCTGCCCTTGGAGCCCTCATCTGACAGGTGTCACATTACAGCCGCTGCCTTCTGTGGGCTTTTCCAGGGTCTCGAGGATGGCAGCTGAACTGCTCTCTCCCAGGGGAGGGCAGAGCGGGGTCAAAGCTGTCCGGGTTCCCATCATAACTGTGGCTTGGTGGGGAGCAGACATGCCTGGCTGCATGGAGATCCTGATGGACTACAGCATGCTGAGCTCAGCCGGGAGACAGGCCTCGTCCTTCCCCAGCTTTCAGACTGAAACACTGGGAAGGGATTAAGGGGAAGAAGGATGTTGTCATCAGGGTTTGCAAGGGAAACAATTTAATGCAGGACACATAATTTATAGGATTATTCTATAATAGTCACCCAAAGAGTCAAATACAAAAGAGTCAAAAGAGTGCCAGAAATCTGCCCACATACTAGAGACCCAAAGAACTCAGCAGAGGGCCTGGACCCCATGGCAGTGTCCTGCACGAATCCAGCTGAAGACCTAGAGCCCATGTCAATACCCTCCACGAGTCCAGCGGGAGGCCTAGAGCCCACGACAATGACTCATGTAAGTCTGTTTCATGGATCTGCCCTGCGAAGGCCCAAAGGTCCGTGGTGGAAGCTAGAAAGTCTGTGCCAGTGGGATGAAGGATCTGTGCCATAGGCTGAGGGATCTGCACTGGAGCCAGGAAGAGATGCTCAGAGTAAGGACCAGAGCTCCCTCGAAAAGTACCACAGTCATCCTCAGCCACAGCAAGGTCCCGAGCTCCTCTGATGATAACAGCCGAGTTTGTATCAGGAAGCCACGACAAAAAGCTCCTCCAAGAGAACCAACAGCACCACTCTTCTTATCCAGTTCTCCTGTTTGTGCTATTGGCAACAATCCTCAGGTGGGCCTTCCATACCCAGCACCTCACTGATTCAGTTCAGCTGGGTGTTACAAGTTGCCCGCCTTTCACCAGTCCATCACAAAGGAGGAGGAGGAGAGGGCCCTATGCAGTATCTCTCCTCTCTGGACACCCCTCTTGCCAACAGTGTTCGCCAACATAGGTTAGACCCTGAGTACCTCTACCCTTCAAGTAGGATATTTTCTGGATTTGGGGAAATGCTCATACCATTAAGAGAAAAAAATCCGTTTCTATGGCCCAATTTTGTAGAGGAGAAAGATGGCAAGGCACACACCTAGAAGTCCAGAGGCCACTCACTGGCCAGGCAGAGCTGGCCCCTCCCTGGTCAGGCACCTGAGGCTCCCCCAGTCCCTATCATAGCACTTTATTCTCTGTCATCACCGGCTGGTCGTGATCCTCCCGGATTCAACTTCTCAAGCCTTCCCATTCTCACAGGACCTGGCACGAGGAGGCATTAAATGTATTTTGGCAAATCATGAGTGAGGGAACAAGGAGTAGGAGAGAGGGAGGGAAGTGCCAGTATGCCGTGAAGCACTACTGTTACCTGGATAATTTCTCTCCTTTGTACGTATCTGCCTTCCAGAATTTCACAAGGGAAAGATCACTTTTACAATAAATACATTTTTACTAAGACTCTGCTGTTTACACCAGTCTGTGATGTCTTCTCCTGACTTCAAGTCCCACGTTTAACTAACGTATCCAGAAGTCACTAGAACTACACTGTGTCTGCAATGCGGGTCATGTCTCCTAGAACCAACATGGCTCATGATCCCACAGGCACCTCAGTGCTCATAAAAGAAATGAGGCCAGGTATTTGGAAAGAGGGTACCCCACAAATCCAAGCAAGGCCCCCACATCAAGGAACGTATGATCTGCTCAGGGAAGAGAGCAGTAACACTGGGTGTGGGAGCCTATTTCACCAGAGCTGGCCCGTCAAAAGTGCCCCTAAAAAAGGCAGAACAGGGGACAGAGATGCCCCACCCAGATACAGTATTCCTTCCGGCCCAGCTTTGGTTCCCTAGGACTGAACCCATTCTCCTTTAAGAAGCAGGCACCGTCTTCCAGGAGAGGGGTCCGGGTTATCCAGGTAAGCAGAAGGCACTTGGGTAGCCTTCTCTCTTCCTCCACCTCCCCGCCTCTCATGGATCCCGCCGTCCCACAAGCACCCCTCACCCCAACATCTGGTCCTAGGGAAAGAGAATGGCCTCAAAGAACCCTTCTCCCCCAGTACATGCTCGCTCTCTCTCTCTCTCTCTCTCTCTCTCTCTCATCATCCGGAAGATTTCAATGATCTTAGTTGGAATCACCCCTCTGCACACCCGGTTCCAGACCTTGGACTGAGTCCCAGCACTCATTGGCGATACAGTACCAGGCACAGCACCCCAGGCCTTCCGCAGCAGGCTGCCTACTGCTAGCAAGGGGTCTGGGCAAGTTCATTACCAGAGTTTTAGAGTCCTTGCTTGAAAGTAGAACTGATAACACAGAAGCTATTTTGCGGTGTCGCTTTACACATTAACACATTAGCGGTGTGCCTGCTGGTGTCAAAAGCACTTTAAACACATTAACACACCTAACTCACAATACCCGGATGGGATAGACACTACTTAATTCCCCTGTTACAGGGGAGGAGTGAGGGCCGCAGAGGTTCAGAGGTGCAACTGAGACCACAAGGCTGGTAAGTGTCAGACACTAAGTTCATACCCAGGGAGCCTGGCTCTGGCATCCTTGCTCAGCACCCTACGCAATGCGTGCAAATGTCCATCTCGATGCCTGGAACACAGCAAGACCTCAATAAATAGCGGTAGCTGACGCTTCCAAGTGCCAGGATGCAGGTGCGTCAACGAATCAGACATGGTATGGACCTTGCCTCCCTCCTACTCCGGCAGGCTTAACAGCCAGGTGCAAGCCTGCCCCATTGACCTGGCAACTGAGCTGGCCCCATACCATCCCTGCAGCTCCCTGCATGCCTGCTGGGTGTGTGACGAAGGGACATCTCGTCTACTGAGCACCTGAACATCGCTGTGTGTGCCACACCCACCTTCCTGCCTCGTGGGAAGCTGAGATTCGCAGCATGTGTGCGGGATGAGCAGAAGCAGGGGAAGACTGATCCGCCAGGCAATGCCTGGTGCCCCTTGCATCACTTCTGAGTGCAAAGGAGATTATTCCATTTCATTAGCTACTTTATGTGGTGCTTATAACAACTAGCCTGCTCTTCGCTTTCTATCCCAGAACATTTCCAGTAATTATTTTCCACGGGCAATGATTCCAGTCAAAGTAAGGAGAGAAAAGTACACTGGCACTTAGCAAGCCTGGAGGGAACGGGGAGGGAAACAAGAACATCAGATATGGAAGGGTGTCAAGGTGGCTCGCCAGTAACAGACTCCGAATCTTGCAATGTGGGGAAACAATCATTACAAAGAGAAACTTGCATGCGGTCGTGGAGCTGCAGCAACCTCACAGCCCATCTCCACGTCACTGAGAAAAGAGGTGGACAGTCTCCCCAGAACCAGACTCCAGCCTGAGGAATGTTCCATCACAGCATGACGGGCACTGACTCTCCAGGAAAGAGCAGAGCTCAGAGGGGCACTGTTTTCCCCAGTGCTCAGTCCAAGCCAGGGCCCCCTGGTGGGGACGTCAGTGAAGGCGCCCCTCTCCTTTACCTCACTGGCCACCCTGTCTACTCCATATCACCCAGGTTCCACACGAGTGTAGACGGCCCAACCTGTCCATCCAAGCCCCGTTCCTGCCCACTTCCCAGTAAAGCCTGGCCGCTGTTGGCTTACACATGAGGCACACAAGGGGATATAGAAGGACAGAGTTGGTGCAGGCCTAGGGGACCCAAACAGAGCATTCCAGGGTCCCAAAGGAAATGCATAGGCTCTGTGGATGCAGCCCCTGTTCCCCATAGACTTCTGTCCCCAACCTGTTGGGGCCTCTTGGCCTGAGTGACACTGGCCCACAGCTCAGACTTCTGATAGCATCCCAAGTGTGAGGCTTTAGGATCGCAAAAGCCAAGTCCCAAGCGTGCCTCTCCGGCTCCCCTAGGCAGTGTGTCCTCCGCCTACCCCTGAGGATTTTCCGGCCAGGCCTTGCTTTTGATGCTAGTGTCTGGCACTCCAAGAAGTTTGAACAGTACCTTGGGGATAAATTGGAGCCATCATTTGAGGTTTGCTTTGCTTCTCTTGTGAGTTAGGATTACATCAATGGCAGCAATCAGGGAAAAATTGAATTGGTGTTGATCAGTGTATCCAGAAGTTTCCACATATCACAGGACAGAATGTTTTTTTTACAAAAAAAAAAATTGCAGCTGTCTGTGCAGAAACCAGAGCAAGTTGTTAAAAAGGCTGTCTTGGAACTAAAAAATGAATTATAGTGGAAAACCACACGGGTGCAGAAGCATCTGACAAAGCTGAGGCATTGGCAACTGGTGTTTAGGACATCAACACGCAGCACAAAAAACCAGTGGAAATCCAGGGCTCCTGGGCCTGCTCAGCCAGGCCTCTGCCTGTATCCCTGGGCCTCAGAAGCCAACCTGGGAGAGCCCTGGCCTATGAGGCAGCCTCACACAGACAGCTTTGCCCAACATCCCTCGTCATGGATGGGGCATTTGGGAGAACTCCCAGCTCAAGAACGAGATGCTGTAAGTTTTATGTTCCTACCCACATTTCCCCCCCACCCCATTTTTCTGAGCTGTTAATTTCTTGAGTCCATTTGGTATACCAGCTTAAATATTTTTGTCTTATAGTATAGTTTAGTCCCTTGGTATGATGATACAGATTCTTCCTTATATTTTATTTTTATTTTTCTGTGATTTCATCTGCGTGCGTTTCCATTGGTTAGATTGTTATTATCTAATGGGAAAAAAATTACAATAGGTTGAGAAGCAGGGGATAAGGGGTTTTTCGTAGGCTTTTTGTGATAGCTACCCCTCCGTGGTAGCATGGAAAAATGCATTTGCTGTGTTTCAAGATTATAAAGTACATCATGAAGAGGAATCTAATGCAATGTTTGTAATGTAATGCTTCCAGAGTAGTATAGAGTGTGAATATTTTGTAATTTGTCAGAAAAGCATTAAAACACTCTAGGTTAGTGCAGTAATATTACAAGAGGGTCGTTCAGCGAGTGGTGGCTTTTGCCTTCGGTTTATGTTTGTGTGGTGTTTATTTACCTTTGAGGAGGACATACTTGAGGGAAGATTCACTAAGCGTTGCCAGTGCCCTTCAGGAATAGTCGGTGTCAGGAACAGTGGATCCTGCCTCAGTATGACAACTGGGACACGGGCGTGAGCCCAGAGTCAGGGACCTGGCCAGCAGGGTGACCCTCAGCTGTCCACAGCCACGGACAGCATGCATAGGGTTGACACTGGGGAAGGTATTCTGCCCTCTTGTTGGATGAGGGGTTTCCTTTCTCTCCCTTAAACAGTCTCTCACTAGATTTTGTCCCTTTAACCCAACACGAACACTTCAGCTATGGCTCGGGGGCTTGACTCCCTTTGTTTTCTCCAGGCTTGAAGCCATCTCCCTGCTCACTGGCATCCACTCATGCTCCTGGTCTGGCCTGGATGCCAGCTGGTCCATGCAGCCTCCAAACGCCTTCCCCCTGCATCCACAGGGCACCGGATTTGTTACCTCTTCCACCCTTGCTTGGGAGTTTTTTGTGCAGTAGTGATTTGTATCTGCCTCTTTGGCCCTCGCTGCACTGTAGGCCTATCAGATTACGTCCTTTTCCCTTTGAATATATGTGACTATCTATTAATTTATCTTTTACATATGATACTTATTCCTCATTTTTGTTTGCGTGCTTATGTGTAAGATATTTGCCACAAGCACCTGTTATGACCACCTGAGCCCAATAAATCCCCTCAATTAGAATGTATAGGTTAAACAGAAGTCTCCCAAGATATGAATTTAACTTGGTTATCTCATAGAAGCTCTGATGGACAGCTTTAGAATTCTTGAATGAAAACCCAAACTAGTTAAGTTTGAGGCATTCTTTTAATAATTGAGTTTTCCTTGATGAAAAGATCGGATGGAGCTGGGCATACCTGTAATCCTGGCACTCTGAAAAGCTGAGGCAGATGGACTGCAAGATCAAGTCTAGCCCGGGCAGTGTAGCAGCTTAGTGCCACTCTGTCTCAAAATGAAAATAAAAAGGCCTGGGAGTATAGTTCAGGGGAAAGCCCCTAGGTTCGATTCTCAGTACTACAAAAAAGAAGTAAAATAAGATAAAAGTCAGAGATGCCAAAAGACAGCTTAAAACATTACATGAATTTTCATTATACATAGATGATACACAAACATTTTCCTTCAAAGTTTGAACAGCATATACCAGTTAATGGAAAACAAAATTTTATATAAGAAATCAAATAAATAAAACCCCATCTTTCAGACATTTTTTCTTTAAGATACCTACATATTCTTGTGATGCTTCCAAAAGTAGATCTTGGTGATTTATTTTTATTTTGACTTATTTTTGGATCCTAGCTCAAAAGAATCCATATTCAAATTCAGCATACTCCTGGTCTCAAGGATCTGCACTCTCTCATTTGAAGGCTATGGGTTTAAGGTAGGAGTCACTACATTTTTGTCTAGGAGTAAATCTCTGGTTGAGCTCTGTGTCTAGATATTCCCCCAAAGCTTCAAGCTTTTGGGGGTGACTGGATCATAGGTGTGTGATATGGGATCATGAGTGCGTGATACGGAATCGTGAGTGTGTAATACTGGTGTCTTGGTTACTTTTCTTTCATTGCTGAGACAAAACACCTGACACCCTAAATGAAAGGAGGAAAAGTTTATGTAGCTCACAGTTTGTGGAGGTTTCAGTCCATAATGAGCAGGCTCCGAGGCAGGGTAGTGTGGCAGAGGGACAACAGTTCGTGGCAGCAGAAGACAGCAAAAGCAACAAAAGCAAAAGTGGGGGAGTGCGGAGAGAAGACTCTTTCTGTCCCTTGTCTTGTACGTAGGCCACACCTACCCTAGGGTGGGTGTAACACACCCATAATCCCAGCACTGGACCATGAATCAATCACAAATTCTAGAAGCCTGCCCCCAAGACTGCATAAGGCTTTGAGGGACATCCAGACTCAAACCATAACTGTATTGGTTTAGCATAGTTCTGGGTGTGGATGGCTTGCAGCCTAGATGGAATAAAAAGCAAAAGAAGAAAGTCTTGCTGCTGCCTGCCTGCCATGCCATGATATTTCTCTGCCATGTGCCACCCTGCCTTGGAGCCAGCCAACTATGGACTGAAGCCTCTATAAATTGTGAGCTAAATTAAACCTTACCTCCTTTACCTTGTGGGTGTAGGATATTTTGTCCCAGCAACAAGAAAATAACCAAGACAAGTAACAAACTACTGTTATGAATTCTAACATAAGGGTACTCCAGAACAGGCCATGCACTGTGAGTGGTCAGTGAAGATCCATTCCACTGTTTCTCCACAAGTTCTCTACCGGCCTTCTCTAGCCTCTCACTGGCCATATTTTTAGCTGATCTAACAATGATCTTGTAATTTAGACACATTCCAAACAGGTTTCTTGATACATATACAGCTGCATTTTATAAGATTCTTCTTAAGGCTGGGGGTATAGCTCAGTGGCACAGTGCCTGCCTGGCAAACACAGGGTACTGAGTTCAATTCCTGGTACCAAAAAAAGATTCTCCTTGAGATTTCATTTCAGATAGTTCATTTCCAGATATTTAGTTTTCACTTCCATCTGACTTATTTCTGCTTGTGTCTGATGAACTTGTTTTAATTTCTCTATTAAGTTTTTCTTGCTCTTTCTTCAATCTCCCATTTACACAGTTGTACTTTACTACATTCTATCATGTTCTTTTCTATGTGACATTTGAGGTCTACTATCTCGTTTCATCTTTTTATGTTTCTCTAGTTTTAAACATTTCTATCTGATAGGATATTTTAAAAGCGGCGCAGAGAAGCAGGAGTGGCACAGTAGAGAAGCAGGAGATATCTAAGGGAGGGATTTATTGGGGGTGAGGACGCGGAGAGGAACGTTCACCCAGCATGGCTGAACTACTTCCTCCGCCAGGTACAGAGGGGATGGGGTTATATGCTCTCTGACCGGAAGGGGAATGGCGCTGAGGGCGAGCACTGATGACGTGTAACCGACTGGTGGGAATTTCGCATTCTGGCGCACATAGGAGGAAGCTGTAATCGGGGAGGGAGGGGCTAGTGGTTCGGCTATACCACTGCCATTATGTCCAGCAGAATCTATTAGGACAGAAACCTTTCACTATCGTTTTCAGAGACAATAACTCCATATTTACACTCAACAGATTTTTCTTTAATTTTCTTTAATTTTCGTTTTAAAGAGAAAAAGCAGAAAAATCAAGAAGCAAACAAGCCATTAGTGGACTTCAGGGGGAGAGAAAAGAACTCACCAAGAGACAAGCCCACCCCCGCAAACCAGCGCCATGCATGGGCTGCCACCAGCGGCAGGGGACAGCCAAACCCCAGCCCCTTCTGGCACACAGACTGGCAAACAAGTAGAACCAACCCCCCCACAACCCTATAAGTGACCAACTGACCTAGAGAAACACAGGCTGTGATGCTAGCTATTGAGGTGAAATGCAATTTGATGCTTGTGGTCTTTTGGTGTTTCACTGACCTTGCAGGTCTAGAGCCAGTGGTTTAATCATCTGTTCAGAAGATAGTAGTACACAGTATGGCATCTAGGGGGATCTCCTTCTGAGGGTGGTAGCCATTGTTGATTCCCTATGGTCTTGTTTTGAAGTCCTGTATTGTTTTCATTGCTTTGTTGGGTTGCGTTTTGTTCTCTTTTGTTTTGTTTGATTTTGTTATATCCGATGGCATAAGCAACTATTTCAAAGACAGCAAGATATATTATGGTAGTCATTTTGGATTTACTGTTGTCTTGTTTTGAAGTCCTTTATTGCATTCATTATTTTGTTTTTACTGGTCCTATTCTCTTCTGTTCTGTTTAATTTTTACTATGTCTGAAGGTATCTGCAGCTATTTTGAAGACAACAAGAGGCATTATGGTAACTATTGTTGATTTTGTATTGAAGTCCTGTGTCATTTACACTGGTTTGTTTTGATTGGTTTTATTGTTTTATTTTTCTTGGTTTCATCCTCTTTAAAATAAATTTTAAAAAAGAAGCAAGCAATCAAAAAACAACAAAGCAAAATGATGACAACAACAATAAAAAACAATGGCAATATGGGATTTCAAAACAAGATGATAGGAATTTAACAATGGTTGTTATATTGCATATTGTTATCTTCAAAATAGTTGCTCAGTTCAACAGGTTTTTCTGAAGCTGTTGACTTCGCTTGTTTTTCTGTTGTAACTTTTAACTTGGAATTTTCAGGTTCAAGATTTCATAGTAAGTGATGCTCAGTCTTCATCTCTGCACTTCATACAACCTCTTTATGTCAATCCTGTCCTTCTTGCAACTTTACACTCAATGCTAAGTTGGTTGGTTAGCAGCAAAAAATCCTCATAACTAGGGTGAGGCAGCTCACAATCCTCTGAGGCTGTTTCACGTGACTGAGCGAAGTCAGCCAGGTCATCCATAGCATCTGTTTGTTTTAACCTCTTGCACTCTGGGAAACCTGCTGTAGGCCCACTTCCCTCACAACTCAGGTGGGGGTTGGGGTGGTTTCCATGGCCATGCCCAAGTCTGCAGAAGGGGCCATGCTGTCCCGGTCAAAGATTACCTGAGGGCCTCCTGCTTTGCCAACAGATACTCAGCTCACTGCATTCCCACTCACAAAACCCATCCCATCAAAAAACCCATCCCTGACCCAAAACATACAGTGGATATTGTGAAAGAGGAAGAAACTGCTCAAAAGGAAAGAGCAACTGGGATGGGGGAAAGGAAGGGAAAAGAAAAAAACATATAGAGATATATACACACACAAGATACCTGAGATAACTATACTTCTAATTTCTATTAGTTCACTGAAAAGAGCAGGTTTGTGCTTATTTTGTTTGATCAATTTTTCATGCCTAGATCTTGTAATTTGAGCAACTACTTTATAGACTACAATACACAATATATTAACCATTGTTAATCTCCTATCATCTTGTTTTGAAATTCTGTATCATTGTTTTTATTGGTTTCTTTCCTCTTTAAAATAAAATTAAAAAAAAAATCCCAGGAAAACAGAGCTTAACAATAAAACTAAAAAGAACTAAAAAAAAAAAAATTAAATAAATTAAATTAAAAATAAATAAAACTAACAAGAACACCAAGGACAGTCACACCCAGGTAGGTTCTCTGAGGATACTGAGGCAGCAACACAGGGTGCAGCCCACAGCACCCCCATGAAACGGTCACATCTACTTGGCTCCCATCAGTAATAGAAAATAAACCCCGCTGGCCCAAGTTGTCTGCTGCCTCCTGTACACTGAAGCCCCATCAGGTGTTCTTGGATTTTCTGATAAATAGGAGCCCCAGGAATTCTGGCCCCACGGACTGGAGGGAGGCACTGACCCACCTGTCAGCTGGAGGAGCCTGAGGCCTCATGGGTGGATCCTTTGCTGCACTGCTGATTCCTGAGAAGATACCTCCCAGTTCCCAGCGCTGCTTCCTCCCTGCCCCCTTCACACACACACACACACACACACACACACACACACACACACACACACTAAGCTTTCATTTGCATAAGAACAGACTTAAACCTAAACACCCTCCAGAGACCCAGGAAGCTGTCAGTGGATAAAAGCTAAGCAGTTCTGGGAACGCAGCTCACTGGGAGAACGCAGGAAGAAGGATGACAGGAGGGGTTGCTACAGGGAGGTAGCATGGAGTCATCACCAAACCTTTCCTGATCATTGTCCCCTATGCCCAGTCACAGTCCTCTTTGCTGATGCTTGTAGCACAGTCCTCCCCTCCCCGCTTCCCTCCAGTGCCCCAAACCCGCTGGTGAGACTGGCTACCAAAGATATCTCCAGAGAGGGGCACCTTGGTGTTGCCAGGCAGAAAAGAACACCTGATGGGGAAAAGATCCATAAACCCACAAACAGGTATTAAAACCCACGCGTTTCCTCCAGCACCATGTCACTCCCAAGCCCTTTTCTAAACGACCAGGGCTCACACGCCTGATACCAGAAAGGTACTCGCTGGCCTCCATCTTAGAAAGCACCCAAACCCAGTACACATGCGGTTCACCCGGGAGGATCTTTATTCAAATGTCTGCAATGCTGAGGACTTGGCAGGTCGCTGTCAGCTGCCGCCCCTGCCAGGACCAGTGGCGCGTACTGGCTGTTTGTGCATCGGGCAGATGATCCAGCTTTCCCCACCATCTGGCAGTGGTGGGTCACAGGACACACCAGGGAGTTGGTGGACCTCGTTCAAAGGCTGACAGGTCACATAGCTGCGAGGTGGCCCAGCTTCCTCAGTCATCGCTGCAGAGGGGAAAGATAAAGTGGCCCCAGGCCAAGGCAAACAGGCAGAGTAGGGAGATGGAAAGTCAACAAAGCATAAAAGGAAGGGAACAAGGAGTGGCCGGTGCCACATATGGCTGTGACAGCAGACCTACAGCAGTGCTGCTCTTGGAGACCAGGCTTCCCTCACCCTTGCCAGCTCCGCAGAGGTCAGCGCCCCTCATGACACCACATCCAGCAGGCGCTGGAGCCCGGGGGCCCCTTCCCACTCCTCCTACTCCCACAGCCCATCTTAGGAAACAAGAGTCTGGAAATGGTGTGACTGGGAGGGCAGGCGTTCTCATTCAGCGCAGTGGAGCAGGACGATAAAATGCAAACATACAAGCCCCAGAGCAACACCAAAAAGGAAAGGAAAAAAGAGAAGATGAAAAAAAGAAAACCAGTAAACAAGGCATGGTGGTACACACCTGTAACCCCAGTACTCAGGAGGCTGAGGCAGGAAAATCTAGAGCTTGAGACCAACCTGGGCTACATAGCAAGAACCTGTCTCAAAAAAGAAGGAAAAGAAAAAGAAACCATCTTTCCAGAAAGAACAGAATGCCAGGGCCTCAAAGGTCCTGCTATTAGACTGGAACAGAAGCACATCAGTTGCAGAAATATGGGGGCTGAGTTAAATGGAAGCCAGCATCAACCTGAGAAGCACCCTGAGGCCTAGTTTCCAGGAGGCTGGTGTCTGTGGGCTACACTGTCACCCCACCAGCTCCCAGATAAGCCCCCTCACCCACCCTCCTGCAGGGAGAAGGCTCTGGGCCCTGTCCAGCCCAGCCCAGCCCAGACAGACTTCCAGAGTCCCTCATGGGGCCCTGTTTCCCAGCCATTCAAATCAACACTCATTTAAATTACCAGTTATTTCTTTAATTATATTTTTAAGACGAACAACATAGAACTGTTGACAGGGCGGAGAAACATTTTTTAAAAAGCACAAAGGAAAAAAAAATCTTGCTATCCCAAGCTGTCTAGTGTGGTCTACTCCACTGAGAGAAGGAATTATTCCCTATGAACGCACACTCACACACGCACACACACACACACACACACACACGCTTGCACACAGGCATACTTCAATATACCACGCTTGCACACGTACCTGTTTTTCCCTGATATTTGAAATTTGAAATTCTTTGTGAACTAACCATGCCTATTTCTGCTGAACCCTTTAAAGAAGGAAAAAAGAAGAAAAGAGACAGAAAGAAGCCATAACGTGCAGGCTTCCGGAGGAGCCACACTTCCGTTGTAAAATCTCACGCAGCTGTGAGGCAAGGCCAGAACTTGACAGAGGTGAAAAGACGGCCAGAGGGTGGGACATCCTTGTGTGGCTCCAGAAGAACACGGTGCGGGGATTCTACACCCACGGCCGAGGATCCTGCAGGCTTCTTGTAGATTCTTAGTCCTCCTAATCATAGTTTTACTGTCATCAGCAGTTGCTTTAAAAACATTTTTTTAATCAACATGTTTCTACCCTTATCCTCTTGGTAAGGCAAAAAACCTCTAAGAGGAGGGAGAGGAAGAGGTGACATTTGAAAAGGGCGTCCAAAGGGCAGCAGAGGCGACTCTCTGGTGGCGATTTGGAAACAAGCTTGACGGTGACGTTATGAGCAGATGCTGGACACACGCAATGGAGCCAGAGTGTCATAAATAGTGTTTGTTTTGGTTTCCATGCTTGGGAGGAGAGGTGGCTCCCAGATCCTTCACCCCACAGGATACCAACACACTGGAAAACAGGATTTACCTGAAAGAAAAGAGCAATGACAGTGCCTTTCAGGCAGAGCCCCCACCAGGCCCACCCTGACCCTCCCTAACAGTCTTCATCCCTGGAACCGCTGTCAGGTTCTCCTCTCTCATCTAATTCCCTGCCACACAAGCTGTCTTTTCAGCCCCAGCCACAGAACCTTTGAGTGCACTGTCTGGAAAGTACACTCCTCACTCCTAAGTGACACTTCCCCTCCATGCCCAACCCAAGCGCCTTCCCTAGCTCTC
>RJWT010004778.1:0-32490 GCA_004365215.1 Cuniculus paca
AAATCAGGCACAAAAAGACAAATACGAGATAACTGAGAATAGAATGGTGAACAGGGAGGACTCAGGATGGTCAAAGAATGTAAGATTTCAGTTACATAGAAGGAATAAAGGCAAGAGAAAATTCACAATGTGGTGACTATAATTAATAACAGTGTATCACATATTTTAAAATGTCTAAGAGTAGATTATGTGTGTTCTTGCCACAAATAAATATGTGAGGTCATGTTAGTTTGATTTATCCATTCCACTTATCCATTTATCCATATTACACACACACATATATATATATACATATATATGGATGCATATAACTTTTCTTTTCCAGTTTGAAAAATTAAAAATTTGTGAAAAAAATGAATATTCAGCTCATCAGGCTATTTTCTAGTTGAGTAACCTAAGGCCCCAGGAGCATCTGAATCAACCAACTCCCTACACGTGTGTCCCTTGAACCAGTCAACCACATACATGAAGGCATGGGATTCTGAAAGTTCTCTGAGATTCTAGGGTTCATCATTTCGTTGTGCCCTGGTATCCTGTAGTTCTTTGATTATTTTTCTTGTGCATAAGGCTTATATTTACATAGGAATGCTCAGTATTGTTGATCAATATTTTAAGTATTGGTTAGTTTTTCATTGACTAAAGTTTGAATACATAGTAGGTTCAGAATATGTGCTTTGCTGTCTGACAGGCATGGATTCAAATCCTGGTTCTGCCACTTCCTTAGTGACATTTGACAAGTTACTTAACTCAAGCCTCAGTTTCCTCATGAGTAAAATAATATTTGTGCATTGTATTGAGTGCAGATATATAATACATATTAATTTTATTAGTCAATAAACACTGGTCAGTTCTGGGGCTTCACTACTAGCTTTAAAAATATTTCTCATTTAATATTATTTAGAAATGATAGTGATAATATTCAGAGACAAAATTTGTGAATATGTCCAACTATATTCCTTGTCAACTGTATTTTTAGACTTAAAGACCTTATGATCTACTTATGATGAACTTATATGAATGGCCCAGAAAAACACAACTTTAAAGGTAATTTTTGGACTTACTAGTTAGTCAGAGGGAGGTTAGAGTTCAAGTGAAATTCAATCTAGAAATTAATAAACTGTGTTACTAAAGATTTCATTTTCTTTCTGGCTATCCTCTGCCTGCCAAAACGTCCACTTCATCCAAGAAAGGCTCAATTTTGAAGAATTGAATGCTTCTCGATTCACATTAAGTAGGAAAAGAGAAAAGATCTATTGTAGCTTTCAAAGAACAGGATGAAAACTATTTTCTTCAGCAACTCTCAACAAAAATCTTTTCGGGTTTCACTGACCCTCACAAGACTTTGGTCATTATGTCAGAGATTTGATGTATGAACTGGTCAGTCAGGAACCGTGTCTGGTGTTGGGGATAGAATCAGCTTCTGCTGAACTCAGTGTCCTGCATTGGCAAAGGGAGAACACTAAAAAAAATTACATTACACTAAGAGAGAAAGACAGTGGATAATGATGAATAATGGGTAGGCCAAGATGTCCACGTCTTCACAAAACTGCTGAAATGCCCAAATTTGAAATCAAATGTTAGACGTGATCCCAGCTCCATTTTTTGTATTTATAACATCACAGTTTTGCTTTTGCAATGATTAAAGTAATCATGAACAAAAATACAACATCATGGAGATATTTAAAGAAATACATCTATTTCTATTTACATTTTCTCAATTTCTTCCCAAAGCAGTGACTCATGGCTGATATTACTGCTGTTGTATAGGAGATCTACAAAAAGAATATTAAATACTGCACAGCACATTTCCTAATCCTGAATTCGGAGGGAGATCTTTGAAGTTTTCAACCCAAAGAGAAATTATTGGCACTATTTTGTATTATTATCATGTAGTTGAATTTTCTTTCTAAAAAAAATCTCATTAGGCAAGACAGAAATGAGACTAGAATGAATTGACTTGAATCATTTTAGCCAAAAATATAATTTCCATTTTTAGCAAGTCATAGTGTTATCATTTTGTAAAACTTATTTCCCCACACATCACTTAACATACTATTAGCCAAGTTGGAAATTTTTTTGGTTCTCATCGATGAAATATGCTCTCCATTCTGACATCCTTTAAACATTGTCAATGAATGTCTGAGGATACAAAAGGTGTCTAAGGTGTAGTGGGCTAAAAATAATTTTGGCTTGAATGTCATTTGCATCCCCACGGAGAATATTCAACTCACTCACAGAAGAAAAATAACCACAGAACCAAGCGAGACCAAAGCAGAACGAAACATTGCGATCGCAGAATCCCAGGCAACTTTCAGAAGAAAGCATTTGACTTATTTTGGACTTCATGGCCCATGAGTGCATCAAGAACTCTCATGATAGTGACTGACTAGTCTAGAAGCATGCAGTGTTTTGGGTACTCTGTTAAGACTTAGGGTAACAGATTCTTTGATAATCAGATGAGAGATTCAATTGCTTATACCAGAAAAAGTGCTCCTCCAATCAAAATTTCACAATTTTAGGGGTTTACAGACTCTGCAAAACTTATTTATATAAGCATTTATAAACCATTTTTATATGAGTGCAAAACTAAGCAAGCCCTTTTTCCTTGAATTTTAAAGTGTAATATCTGATCTGTTATAAGGCATAGCCTTAGGGATTTTAAAAAACTGAATTCATTGTTTCCTAAAATATATTTCTAGTAGCTTAATCTAATATAAATAAGAATATGGGAAGGGATAAGAAATATGGAACATTAATGAGTCATTCCAATGCTTTGCACATAGTAGGTACAATTAATCTCATATCACATGGCAAAAAATATCAGTTTTAGAATTATGCAGAGAAAGCTGCTCAATTTTAATCTTATAAAAGTAATAATAGACAAATACTATTAAAATAATTTTCTTTAACATAAATAAAGTACTTCACTACTATATACTTTTCAGATTTCTAATTAGAGTTTTCTTAATATGTGAATTTATTAGAATACACAGAACGGTTTAAACATCTGGCTAGTTTGTTTCAATTCTTTGACTTTATAACTTCAGCAAAAACTTTTTTAAATGAGAGATTTCAAATAGTTCCATGGACAATGTTCCTTATATTTTCTACTTTAAGGAATATTTTATTTATGTCTTTCAATTTTTATAATCACTAATAGGCTGTGTTTCTAAAATCAGTTTTCTGGTTGGAGATGATCCAACGTGTCAACTCAAATGACTGAAAAAACATGATTGATCCTAACACTGAGCAAAACTATGTGGAAAATTTGTAATGATTTGTAAACATTTTCACACTTATTATGATTCAGATATGGATTGTGGCCCAGAAAAGATTTGGATTTATTTTGATAGTCCCTGTAATTAGCTCAGCAATGTTTTTCTAAGTTATGATTTCATGCTGAGTATTAGAAATTGTACATTGTTGAAATGCCACATGCAAAGAAGGTATGGGATTTTATGGCAACAATTAAACACACTACAAAGTAAATTAAACAGGATTTCAAACCAAGAAAACATGGAGTAAATGTAGCATAAATAGATTCAAGAAGGGAAAATGGTATGTAGTTGTACATTTTAGATGAAATTCTAAGCACAAAGCCCAAATCAATTTTGAGAAAATAAAGAACAACTACAGTACTGATGAGGTGATAGAAAACAAAGACTTTACCACTATAATTATTGGCATCAGTGTGGAAACCAAAGAGATATTTTTTGGCTCGAATGTTATATTGCTAATGTCTTTTCTCCTGGGATACAGGACAGGCGCGACTGGTTATATAGTTTGTAGTGCAAAATAAAAATGCAGAGCTTTTTGACCCATATTGGTTTTGAATTTCAAGATACTGATCTGGAAAGTGACGTCCAGTACAGAGCCTGTAAGAGTACATGCTCTTCCTCCACCCATGAGAGGTAAGAAAGGAATTGTAGAGATGCCTCTGAATTCCGTCTCTCCCTATCTTCACTTCTCCTTGGCTCTGAGGAGACACTCCCACCAAGTCGAGGGGAAGGACCAGCTCTTGGGTATAAATTTTGATGGTGAATAAGATGACAAAGGTTGTTCCTTCCCGAAATCTATCCCCTGGATAGGTTGTGAGGATTAATGAGTTAATATCAGAAATTGCTACAGGGCAAATCTTCACTTGCCTAAAAGAGCATAAAATTTTTATTTTGTCTTTTATGCTTTCTGACAATCCCTTCAGTCTGCCACTAGGCTTTTAGTGGAGCGTGTAGAGAATTTAGGACAAGATGATGAATCTTACTCAAGGGCATCTCGATAGCTTTGCAAACTTAATGCAATGATGTAGGTCTTGGACCCTGTGTCATGGAGGAAATGAAGACAGCGGAAATTTCAGATAAAAGAGGCTATAGCTCATCTATTGTTATTGTTTAGGAGACAAATTGCAGCAATGGAGTTTTTTCCCCTTTAAATCTCTTTTATCATTATGTATCCACCTGATTTTATTTTAAACAACTATGAAGACACTGGATTAAATGTTTAAGGCTGAATTTTACTTTAAATAGTGCATATTTTTTGGTTTCCTTGGAAAATAAGAAAAGCTACATTGCATTACTTGGAAGCAGGGTAAAGTCCCAGGACAGGCTATCAGAATCACTGGGGTAAAGTTCTTTGCCTCTGTACTTATCTGAAAGTCCAGAGAGTGTAGATTCCTGCCTATTGCCACAGCCCTGGTTCTACTCATTTTTTAAAGAGCTATTTGAAGGCATCTACTTAAGTAGCTAGGAAAAAAAGGTGCTAATATAGCATTTAACACTTGTGCTCTATTGAGGTAAAAAAGATAGGGTGACTACAAGCAGGGGAAATGGTCAGAGGCAGCGGAAGGGAAAGCGGGAATGTGAGGAAGCCCAGTACGGTAACAGTTGAAGACAGTACTCGTGTTCAACATTCAGACTTGGAGGTTTCTGTTTCCTCTGTCCTATGCTTTTTGCCATGTCCTGCAAAACTGGTGAGTAGAAATTGGGTGTTTTCAACTCAAGACCCTTTGGGGGACAGCACTGTGGGACAGACATCTAGTCCCTGATTTTGAGGACCTTTTGAAGTTTCAGTGGAGATAAGGAAGGTAATACGTGAAGAGAATTCCAAGACTTTCATGAAGGCGTTGAAGAGTAGGAACAGGAGAGAGGCTGGGACAACTTTGCTCAGGAAGATGCTTTCAGAGACCAAGTCTTGAGAGCTGTGATGGGGGGATGTACAACCATAGGGAGGCAGAGTAAATTGTGTTGAAGACAACTATCATGAGTCACCTACTGTATCATTGCAGAGTAGAATGCTTTTCATGGCTTTCTAAATAGCTCTAAGAACCAAGTGTCATTAGTTTCCTTTAGAGAAAGAAAAATCTATCTGTCTATTAAAAACAACAGCAAAAAGACCAAGATCTTTAGAATAACCAGCAAAAATGTTATGATATCTCCTTCCATACATAACTCATAATTAAAAACTAATACATTCATGTGTGTGCTACAATTCAAATTTTAGCTTACTTCCATTTTGTAATTGCTAAGTCTTGTGTAAGTTAATTGAAGGTGGTCTTATATGAATGCTAGCACCTTGTGTTCTGCAGAGTTTGATTATATCTCTTCCTTGGCTTATTGGATCAAATGACACTGTACCCAAAGATGACAAAGCCATCAAATGGCAGAGAAATGATTCAAATTTATGTCTGTCAGTTATGAAAACTCACATTTGTAGTGTGACTTTCCCTATGAGCCATGTCTAAGGTGAGTTCAACTCCTGTGTGTCACTTAGAAGCAGTCATATATATGAAATAAGAATATGTAGTAAAAGATAAAAGCTTCCTAGGATTCTTTGTGAAACTTTGACAAAAAAAAATTTTTTTTTTGAGACACTATCTCTCTACGCAGTTCAGGATGACCTTAAACTCCTTAAACTCGCTGTGTATTCTGGATTGGCCTCACAGCACACGGCAGTTCTCCTGCCTCAGCTTCCTAAGTGCTAGGATTATAGGTGTGTGCCACCATGCCTAGCTGCCAAAAGACTATTAAGTGACATAAACTTCCTTTTGTTTATGTTGTGTTGTTATGTTGCAGAGAATTGTGTATAACATAACCCCAATTTTTCCTAACAAAATGCTCTTGTACGATTACAGATGTCCTCACAGGTTTGCATAGTTACCTTAGGTACTAGAAGGAGAAAAATAAAAGGAGTGGGCTGGCAAAATGGTAGGTTACTGGTGTAAGGTGAAGGAAACATACACAATAATATGGTGAGGTCTACTATATTACTACAAATAGATGATCATTGAAAGTTCCCAGGAACAACATCTCAAAACAATACAGTCGAATGACAGCATTGATTCATTTAGATGATAGTTTTGGATTCCATTTGTTATTTGAGTTTAGTTTTATTTTTAACCCTAAGATACAGTAACAAAACAGACAAAATGTTCTCCAAATCCGTGGTCACTTAGTTGTGCCAATTTATGTACAACCAACAACAAAAGCCTTGTAGCCACAGAGGCACCCTCCCTACACCTCTCCTTTCCTCTCTGTGCTTCTGAATAGAGAACCCCTCATTCCATTTTCATGGGCTACATGTTGACAGTGATTGAAAGTGCCTAACCACACACCCTATCCCATTATAAGCAGTAAAATAGGAGGTGAGGTGGGCACCGAATGGAACATGTGAGTGTGTAAGGGTCACATTCCTGGTTCCCCTCCTGCAGACTACTGCCTGATAGGATGATAAGTGCAGCATTTTCAGATCTTCCAGTTCAAGAAAAGAAATAAATTCAGATTTATATATAAGCACTCTGTGTTTTTAATGATTTTGACTAGAGCACATGTTTTCACAAGCAAGCCTATCTAGAAACATTTGCAATCACATACCATCGTGCCTAGAATGGGAAAGGATTTTGGTCAATACTGTGGCGAAAGCTCTAGAAAGGTTTGGCCTACGGTGCTTGGGTGAGATGCCACATCATGTGGATGAGGTGCAGGAATGTGGATGCCATGGCTTAGATAAGGAAGACTAAGCACATGTAAGAGACATCATAAAGTGATACATTGGAGAAGAAGAGCGGCTGTGGTCTCATAAAAAGACATTTGTGATTACTTTTCCTGCTTTTAGTTTTGCTGATCTACTCTGTTTTAGACCAGTTGTTAAAACTGAACTTGCCAGCCTGAATTCTGAGAATGTCATTTCCATGAAGAGTAAAGACTTTCTCTCTCCACTCTAATGATGTATGCACACATCCAATGTATTTCAGGCACATAGAAATATAGTGTTGCTTTGCTCTTTTAATTATTTAGGAGTTAGGGGTAGGGATGAATTGAAGTGAACTATTATAGTTTGTTATTCCATGTTCTGAGTTCCACCTAACTCGAAAACCTCCCACTAAGATCTGTTATTCTGCCCGTGTGCATGAATGTTCTTAAATTGCCTTCTACACAAGAGCACCTGTGGTGTTCATTAAGCCATCCTGGGAATAAGCTCTTTTTAGAAATGCTCAGAAACTATCTCTCTCTAAACACGGAAGTTCTATATCTCCATCAAAAAGATGAAGATATATGCTTCACTCTGCTATACTTTAGATGGCTGAAAAACTAAGTTAGCATGTTAGGAGTGGAATTAAGTCAGCGCCAGCATATATTTAAGAGGTGCTCCTTGTATATATAGCTCATGACTTAATAGCAGCAAAACCTTCCTCTCCATTCTGTCTTCAGAAAAGTGCACAAGAATTCTGGAACATCATACTCCATTAATTTTTTTCTGTTAATTTTTAAGCAGTGCTGGAAGCTACTGCTTTTAAAACATGAAAATATTAAGAATTGTTCTGTACCCAGAACAGATATTCTTATTTTAGAAAGTGCTTCTTCACCAGCTAGCACAACATTCTTTTGCAAGGAGCTAGCTAAAAGAGAGTAAAGTATTTTTTCCTGCATCACAAGTCTGTCTCCTCTGTTCTGCTTCAAGCCAGTAACTCATTTTTTGCAGCCACAAATGAGGAACATCAAAATTACTGAGTCATCATGAAAATAGCATATTCTTCATGATCCCAAAGACACATTTCTTGATAACACTTTGATTACTATATCTCTAAAAGGATATTTCTGGTACATTGTCTGTCTAGCAGTCATATATTCCCACCTATTTGTCTGGGTAATTTCAGGCTCCAGAAGAACATATGGACCATATTCACAACTTCTACCATTTTCAGTGTTTATCTTTATTCTGTCAAATTTCTTAAGAGTTCTTTCCATTTTTCCCTTCTGTCTCATTACTCTCTTCCTTTTCCTTCACAATGCTGATCAGCAATTTATTTTTATAAAGCTCCAGCTTTAAAGTGTATGGGACAGGCAAGCTCAGTATTAAAAAAAATGATAAATCCAGACACTAAATTTGTAATATTTACTCTGTCATTATTTAACATTAATAATTCTTATAGATATTTTAGCACACCCAAGTCTAAGATTTTCCACTTCCCAGTGAGATGTTGGGAGTTTCCTCTTACCAGCTTACCAGAAATATAGTGGAAGTGAAGCATAGATAAGAACTACTTTGAGATTCCTTGGGGGAAATCTTGAGGTCTTGACTTCACTCTACCTATAGCTCATGCTTCTGCTTTTGCAAGTTATGTTGGGGGTTCTTTGCTTTGGTTTTACCATCTGAATGATCTGGCAATTATTTCTTCACCTGCTTCACAAGGATGCCTGAATTTTCATCAGCAGTTGTGATACTTGGTGAAGATCAACACTTCTGAGCATCTAAGGCAGTGCGGGGTGGCTCTTAAAAGGGAAATATTAATGTGTGCCGTGTCTATAAATGGCCTGTTAAGTGCAGCTCCACTTAAATGGCTTGTTAAGTGCTTTATATTATGTGATTTTTCCAATAATTTTACTCTCTCTGAACATGTGTGTAATCATTTCTATTCTTTCATTTGGATGACAAAGTTTATTTTTCTTCTCATTTTGGGGAGTTTGGGGGAGGATTAATGGGGGTTGAACCCAGAGCTGCGAGCATGCTAGGCAGGACCTCTAACACTGAGCTACCTCCCCAGCCACTGAAACTTAGACTTGGCATACAGAAACTATTTCAAGGTCACAGAACCTAGCAAGAGAGAAAACAGGAGTTTAAATATAGTTTGTCTCATTTTTGACATATTTTTACTTCAATAAATGATAGTAGTGTAGTTCTACTTAGTTTTATTCATGTTTGCATAATCAGCCTGTATTATAAAAATTTTGCAGTATAGAGCAATTTGATCTAAACTTCTGAATGTCACCTGTCTATATATCAAAGAAAATGGTAACTTCAGAAATGGCTTTAGGGACAAAGTAGTTTAGTGCGGTTGTTAATGTGGATTTAAATACAGGTGCCACAAGGGAGTACATACTGCATCTAATTTGCTGTTATAGAAAGCGGAACATTGGCTGCCAGGGGCCGAGGTGAGTGTGGACTTACTGTGCAAAAGACACAAGGGAACCCTTTGGGCTGATAAAAATGCTCTGTGTCTTATTCATGATGGTGGTTACACAGGTGCATACATTTGTCAAAATTCATTAATCTCCACACTTAAATGTGAACACTTTACTGTAGATAAATTATGCCTCACCAGATGTAATTGGAAAATACTGGTACCATTACCTACTGACTGTTGACTGGGTAAGTTACCTAACCCACCTATGTCTTATATTCCTTCTCCATATGTGCAGACACTGAGTATACCAATCTTAATAATTTTGAGATGCATTAAATAAGTTGTATAAAGCAATTTCTTATAGTGACTTCCAATGATGGTCATAGGGATTGTTCTGCACATTATTAGGTATTGGTTAATTATTGGTCATATGGGGGAATTCTTCCAAGTTCCCAAAATAAGATACATGCAGATTTTATTAAAGACATTAATTCCAAATCTAAACACGTGCTTATTTAGAAAAACATATGTGTAAGTGTTCTCAGTGGTAAGACAAAGCTTTTGTTCTCACAGAGCTTTTATTCTAGACTAGGTGAAACATAAACAGGCAGATGAAAAAATAAGATAATACCAAATGGCAGTGAGTTTTGTGAAGTCGGTAAAAACAGTCGTGCAATAGTCGTGAAGCTGGTGGCCATTTCTCCGAGGGTCCAGAGAAGAACTTTGTGAGGAAACATCATTTCAAATGGGATCCAGATAGTCTCAAGGACACCACCAAGGCAAAATCTGTAGACAAATGCTCCAGGCAGAGGAAACAATATGTCAAAGATCTAAGGGGGAAACAAGATTCTATTCAAGGGGACAAAAGCCAAAAGAATAAGAGTAAGAAGTGAGTTTGGAAAACTCAGTAGCAATTTACTGATGCAGTAGGAAGGTGATGGAAGAGATTGAACAGGGGATGATATGGTCTGACTTACGTATAATCGAAAGTCTTTGGCTGGTGTGTAAAGTTTGAGTTCTAAAAGGATGAGAGAAACAACAGAGAGACTAGGCGAGAAATAGTGCTGTTTGGACTGAGAAGGTAGGAACAGAGATGGTGAAATGTAGCCAGACTTAAAGCTATTTTAGAGTAGAATAAACAGGACTGCCAAAGGTTTGGATGTGGCAAGGGAGAGTGACATTGGTTTTGTTTTTTGGCTTTAACCACTGGGTATAAAATCTTTCCTGTTTACAGTCTTGACATTCACTGATCATAAGAATTTTACTTAAAATCTACTCATTTGGCTACTAGATATTATGTAAAAATGTTTCTAACTACTGATATAAAATGTTTGTATGCTAAGTACTAGTTTGGGGACAAACTTTTAACTTTAGGTCTCAAACTGTCATTAGGTAACTAAAAGTTTGTGAGGATCTAGTTCTGAAATCAGAGGGCATTTCTGTGTTTATGTGTGTGTGTGTTCAAGTGGAATGTATGAATGTGTGTGCACATGCAGTATGCTCGTGAGGCTTCAGATCTCTGCTTCCAGCAGTAACATTTAAAGGCACAAGTCTAGAGTTTCTTCCTAGTAGGGAGGGGTCTTTATGTTATCCCTTATGTCCATCACTTGTGCCATCTTACATAGGCATAATATTTACGGAGACAAGACTTTGCCCTGTTGTGATTTCTTCATTACTGTCTTAAGTTACTAAAGCAACTGGAATTCCATCAGTCTTCCCCAGGATATCTAGAGGAGCGAGTAGAATAATGTCCAAGAGACTCCCATTATATCGTTTCAGCTTAGGAGTCAGTGACTGGTGCTTCATTTTATTTCTTTGATGAAAACTAACTTCAAACTCAACCTCACGTTAGCTGACTAGGAGAGGCCTCCTACCCACTCCACTCTGCAATGACTATTCTTCCTGCCTCCCTCTGCAGCCTCCTGCCTTCTAGAAACCATTAGAAATTACACATAGAGTGAAGGACTAACTCTCTAGGATAAATCAATGACCAGAATTCCCCAGGGGACAACCAACAGCTGATAGACTTTTAATTCAATAATAAAATGAACAGTTGCTGCCCTCAGTTGAGTACATAGTACCTGCCAGCGCTTTATAGGAGTTCTCCCACTTAATCCTTCTGGCAAATGCAAAATCTCTCTTGTACAAACCTGTAAAGCTCTTTTATTTTCTGCTTCTCATGGTTGAGTACATAGGCTCACAGAATAAAATAATTTGCTCAAGGGCACACAGCCAATAAGTGACAGAACTAGGATGTCAGCTGAGGTCTATCTTGCTCCAGATTCGAACTTTACAACCACTAAACTACAGGGTCTCAATCTATCTAAGCCTTCGAATATGGAAAGTTACAGCAAGAATCTTGGCTGAATACTCAGTGAATACTGTGATGTTGACCTCAAAGCTTAGCGAACAGTACTACAAGCATGACGCCACTGTCATAATTAAATATCGAGTCTTCTTTGTTATTCATGTGGAAAGGTCTGTTACGTTTTTCAACTTTATCAGTGCATGGAAAGTAGCAGTACCTTCATCTTTGAGTTCAAAGTTCCCTGATTTTATACTGATGAATATAGTATTTTAAAAGTACACCTTTAACCCATTGACATTAAATCACTATAAAACTATGAGGATAATAATTCAGACATTATTAACCATAAAATTGTATGTGCCCCAAATATTGGTCAGGACCTCACCCTTGCCAGGGAGATGCTGTGCTGCTGAGCTAAATTGGCACAGCTGGTCAGACTACTTGCAATACTTCTGAATTCTCTAGGAATTCAGATGTATGATGTTGAGAAAGTAAGTTCAAAAAGAGGTATTCAACATAATCAGAAATGCAGAAGATTTTTTTTTTTTTTTTTTTTTTTTGCGGCACCAGGCATTGAACTCATGACCTTGTGCTTGCCAAGCAGGCGTTTAGGCCACTGAGCTAGATCCCCAGCCCCAGAAGACTATTTTTAAGAATTATGTTGCCTTAAGGTCCAGCGAGAACTTATGAAAGGTAGCATCAAAGAGTGTGAGAGAAGCACAGACACCAACACAGAGAGAAACAGTGCATTCAATTTAATGGTATTTCTGGCCTGTTTGAAAGCAGGAAATACTGGAAATATTATTGAAAGCATGCCCTCCTGGAATTTCTATGCCACTTTGGAGGAATTGATACAGGGGAATGAAACTTCTAACCCACTATGTCTGTTATGAGTTTGTGTTCTCTAAAATCGAAGAATGAATTTTAGGAACAACGGAGGTTAAGAGCAGAAAATATTTATTGGGAGAAAGAAAGAAAGCTTCTGTCAGAGAGACAAAGGGTCCTGAGTGGGTTGCCAGAGACTTTGTCTTGTTAGGGACTTTTTATAGAGTAGATGGGTCCAAGGTGGGGAAGAATGGGAATTCCTAAGGTGGGCATAAGGTGGGACAGAACTATGGCTAACCAATAAGGTTAATTGCTCAGGTAAAACTGATTAAGTCTGGGACAAATGGGGAAACGAGTCACATAGCCAGCGAGCATGTTTAAGGAGCAGTGACTCTTCCCCTAGGGGGTCGAGATAGGTGACACCTGGCTTCCTCAGGGAGCTACAGACCCATTTAGAATATCAGTCCTCAGGAAGTGGGTGCATTTGTTTGATCTATTGTCCCGGGTCTAGCCCACAGCAGGAGGTGTTTCTCTCCTTTACAGTTGAAAGGTATCTAGGTTTTTGCATTGGTTCCTTGAGGAAGTGGCCCCGTCTGACTGCCTATAATAATTCTAACTATCTCAGCTTCCTGTAACAGAATGAAATACTTGGCTAATATACATAATTGAACTTTAGTAACTGGCGTGTGAACCAGCCCAAACAGAGCCTGCAACTCTTCCATTGCTCCTTGCAAACTTTATTTGCTACAATGAAGGATCCAAAACTATTCACCCTCCTATCACAATTTACTATTCAGAGAGTTCTTTATGTGACTCAGATGTACTCCATTTGGGTGATGGAAAAATGGAAGTCTGATTTACAGATTGCTAACAAAGCAATGCAGATGAATCCATTAAAGTGTATCTCCTCTGTGTTTTGTTTTTCACTTCCAATTGGCTTTTTTTTTGCCTCTTGGCTTTGGAACTGAGAATAAAATGCCTCTGGAAACAAAGCAATGTGATCTGGGAGTGTGCATGTTATACAGAATTCTGAGAGAGATCTTTGTGCTGTTCACGGCTACAGCTGTCACCGATTTTTCATTTACAGTAAGGTCAGCCAGACAAAAAGACCCAAGACAACATATTCAGTAGCATCTTTGTTCTCATCTCAGTCTAAAAGAAGCAATTTCTTGTAGTGACTTCCAATTATGGTCATGGTAATTTTTCAGCATAACATTGCTTTAGATTAATTGTTGATCATATGGGGGAGTTCTTTCAAGCTACTAAAATAAACAAATACAACTGTCATTAAACATGCTAACCTAAATTGTAGAGGTATTCTATAACCCCTTATGCTGGAACCTGGTTGGTTACCACCAATTTGTTTTGTGGGGATAAGGATCAATTATTAATTCAAAATGATTTTTTATTATAAGAAGCCTGCTGTGTTATGCAGGCTTTGCTGATATAAATTATTGTTATTGATATCCTTTCTCTACTTTGCACTATTTTTTTCTGAATCTATCTCCATCTTTTCTGTGTCAAGTCTGACTAGGATCAATCTTTATTATATCACAAAGAACAGTTAAGAAACTGAGACAAAAAAGAAACTGTGGCTTAAGGATTGCTCAACTACGATTACTGTTTGCATTGTAATTATTTATGGCTATTAAAATGTCAATAATAGCACTTTTTTGTTTAGATTAACCTTAATATGAACTAAGTGAAGAAAGTCAGAGAACTTTTAGTCCTAGTCTTCAGTTTATTTTTATTTCAAAGACATGATTTGGAAAAAAAAAGTCTGTCTTCCTTGAGCATTTTACATGATAATGAATTTTTTTCTTTTTAGTGATTAAATGAAATACAAGGTGCTAACATGCTGATTTAATTTTTCAGCAGACTTTGTGTTTTAACTGTTGAACTTCAACTTAAATGGAATTCATTGCTTCCTTCACTTTCTTCCTCAAAGATTATTTCATGTGCTGTCTGCTTCCAGAATACTTGATTTTATAAAAAGTTCTAGGGAAGGAATTTGACACAGAACCAAGACTAGTGCAAAAAGACTACTTTTCAGAGTTACTACTTAGCCTTCTCTCTCTTACTTATGTGGTTATATACTAAATGGAAAGAGGCAATAACCTTCATAGACCTCCACATTTATAATTAAGAACTGCCTCTAACAAAGCTTTTTTTTCTATTGACAAATAAATGTCACTTTAAAGAAGAATATTACAGAAAGTGTGATATAAAATAGGCAAAAGGGCAAAAGTGTTCTCGCTCTTCTTCATGTTGGAACACAGAAAGGTTTTCTTTCTTTTCTTTTTCTTTCTTTTTTTCTTTCTTTTTTTGATAAGTACTTACAATAAGTACACTATTGACTTGGCATGCAGATCAAAAGACTGACAGATTTAATTCATGTTTCTGTGCTGTACAAACAATGACATGTTCCAACCAATCTGGGCTGCTTTCAGCAAGTAATTGAAGGTAGTGCAAACAGAGACTTTAAAAGATCAGTGGCTCACAACTGAACGGTTCCACAAAAAGAAATCCGACAGTGCATATTCTTTTGACTGTTTCGTTGAGATTCCTCTTTGCCTGCCCTCTGCCCTGCCCTGACTCTCCTGGAATTAATAGCGACTGATAGCCCATGCATTGTGTCAGCGGGAATGGACACACACGCACTGTATATTAACTGGCTTGTCTGCTCCTGGGTGAAGAGATAAGCTCTGAGAGTGCAGAGAATAATCTGGAGACGTCTGCAAGTTAACCACAAGAAATCAATGTTTGCATAAGCTTCCATTACACAGGCAGCTTTTGCTCCATAATGGGGGTAGTCTGGGTAATAAGGTAGCAAATTCATCCACAAATGTATAAAGGATGACCCTGCAGGATTTTGACATGACATTTTCTGTGGATCTAACTTGGTTGGAAACGACAGGCAGCATTTTTCTCTGGTAATTTGTGTACTTGATGTGTTTTTTTTTTTTTTTTCAAATTGCATAGTGCCAGCAATTTGGTTTTTAAATACAATAGTCTTTTGAAAAGTACCGAAGAAAATGAATAGAAAATCACCAGCATCATAGCAAATTATCTCAGGTCAACACATAATGCCTTCATTTTCCAGATGTCTCAATTCAGGCAGCTACTTTGGGTATTTTTGTCTAAGGATGCTTATAAGCATTCCCAGTTTAATAATACATTTTCTGTTGTATGTTACTATAGGCTAACAGCACTGTATATGTATCGTCTGCATTAAGATTCCAAAAGAAATGGATTTAAAACAGTGTACCCGGAGGCAATGCTTTGCCTGAATGTTTCAGATAAATTATTCGTTCAAAATCCTTGCTTTTAATTAGGGTCATAATAAACTCATAATTCTGCCTCAATTATAAAATAATCTTTGCTTTATGTTAAAAGGTTAAAATATAATTTTTAAAATTTTAATGCCTAGAGTTTAAATATATGAAGATTGTGTATGCCATACAAATTGACAAATCAGTTTAGGACTCTCATTAAGACTGACTTAAAGAGATTCTCTTTAGCAATACTAGTTCAGTGTAGAAAGAATAAGAAATTTCCTATAAGCAAAACCAAAAAACCCCCAATATTTACAATATAGTCCCTTCAGAATAATTATTAACTCTCTGGTTCTAGTATCTTAAACTTTAAAAACCAGTATTTTGCTCATTCTTTTAAGAAGCAAATAGAAACTTCAATCATTAATCATTTTATATGTATATGTATATGTATATGTATATGTATATGTATATGTATATATACACATTTTCATGGAGCTGCAATATACTTTGTAAGTCCCTTCCCTACATTGGATTTCTTTTGTGGATTTTTTAGAATCTAGAATTTTGGAGTAGAAAGATTCAGGTTATATATATCCATTATAATGCAAGTTAGGAAATAAATAATAGTTCCAAAATTATATGGGCTGGTTAGTGGTAGGGAAATAAAATGATAAAGAGAAATGGTTCCTCAAAACTTGATCAGAAAAGTGAAATATTTTAAAAGTGCTTCTATGAGGAACAGCCAGAAGTAACATGTTTAGTTTAGGGAAGGAAACTTAAGAGACATTTGTTAATTACCTACTTTTTAAAATCGTTGTAAATGTAGAATTCTTTCTAAAATTCTGTCTTAGTCCTGGCAGCTATAACAAAAGTCCCATACATTGAGTAGTTCAAATAACAAAAATGTATTTGTCACGGTTTTAAAGGTTGAAAATTTGAGATTAGGGTGCCACCATGGTTGAGTTCTTGGTGAAGGCCATTTTCTTGGTTTATAGATATCTTCCTTGTTATGACTTTTATTTTAAGGGCGGGAGGGAGTGAGAGACACTGAGGGAGAGAAGGGAAGCTTTCTCATGCCTCTTTCTATAAGGGTATTAAATTCAAAATGAGAGTTCTATCCTTCTCACCTATTTAACCTTGGGGATTGCGGTTTTAATACAGAACTGATAGTTTGGGAGCATATTCAGTCTGTAGCAACTTCTCTAGAAAAGAAAAAAAGTAACTCTAGACTATAGGGTGGAGATTGGTGCTCCTATTGAAAAGAAAGAAAAGATTAGCAATTAGAAATACTGAACAAAAAAGCTGGGAATGGTGATGCACTAATGCAACCCTAGCACTTGAGAGGTTGAGGTGGGAGGATCATTGCAAGTTTGTTTGGCTTGTCTGGGCTACAAAGTGAGTTCAAGGCCAACCTGAACTGTGAAGTGAACTCTTGTCTCAAGAAAACCAAAAATAAAATAAAATAAAATAAATAGAAAAGAAAAAAGTACTGAACAAAGATATTACCTGCATTTCAAGCTCTGAACCCTTCTTTGTTGGAAGTGACCAGGGGAATGCTGAATTACTATCAGTTAGGTATGTTGGATAAGGGTTTGCTACATGAAAAGAAATGTGAAAAATTGCCTCTGTATTAGTTACAGTCCCATCACTGTGACAAAATACCCAACACCTCTAACTAAAGGAGTAGAGGTTTATTTTGGCTCATGGTTTCAAAGGATTCAGTCCGTGGTTGAATGACTCCAAGGCAGAAGCAGTCTGATAAGAGAGCATGGAAGAGGAAAGCTGTTCAACCTATGTGATTAGGAAGCAGAGAGAAAAAGAAGGGAAGAGCCATGAGTAAGAATACACTCTCCAGGCCATGCTCCCAGTGACCCAAACTTCCAACCAGGGTTCACCTCCTAACAGTTATCAACTTATCAGTGGATTAATGCACTGATGAATATAGTGCCCCCATGTTCCAGTTATTTTTCTAAAGCCTCACTTCTGAATATATGAGACTGTTGAGGGACATTTTAGATCTAAACCATAAAATCTTCCTCCTCCAGCATCATATTTCCTTCATGACAGGAAAACCATAGATTCCTAACTCCTTAAGAGCAAGATTATACATACATCATGTTGAAACTTAAATAAATCTGCATAAAAACAATGAACAGAAATAAAATAAGTTCTGGATATTCAGTTGTTTGAATAACACTTTCAATTGTCCAAACATTAGCAGACATTTTGCTATCCTAGTTGCAAGGAGTACTTTTGGTTCTAGAGATGTAGAATTTAAAAGCTGCAAAATCATCAATGGCAACTTTCAGAATTTTACTTCAGTACTGTAGATTCTACATGTCGCTTCAGAAAAATAAGCCATGAGGAAGCCTAAAGAAACAGGGAATTACGTGTAACATGCATGATTAAGTGAACTGTGTTTGATTCTTTATGTGCAAAATCTAATCAGTTAGTCTGCATAGGAAAACATTGCAATAATATAGTCTAGAAGCAAAAGAACATAAATCACTACTCTGGCAACAAACCAAACCAATAGGGAACAAAGCCTGAGATAATTCTTCAGTAGTAGAATAGCAGCATAACCCACAATGACTTTATGTTATTCAAGAGACAGAATGGGGTTCAGCATTATTCCTAAATACTATGCAATATCTTCAAAGGTGAGATGATCATTATAAATCAGGATGTTGCAAAGAGAAGAAAAGAGCTGTAGCTAGAGACAGATGCTCTAATTAGCAAGATACCCATTTCCAAATTATTATGTTTTCAAATAAATTCCGACACGCAATTTTGGAACATTGGAAAATAATACTAAACCAGCCCAAGTAGAAACAGGAAGTAAATCTTGGCCGTGCTATACCCCCTCTGCATATTACTAATAATTCATTACATTGCTGAGAAGGGGTGGCGAACAGAATAATTTTCAAAACCAGCCTTTGACTTAAGATGCTTTCCCCAAACTTAGAGTTGCTAATTAAGACTGGCAAAGTTATTTTAAAAATCTTGTAATTACTAATGAAGATAATGCAACCAGATAGTTTAAATGATTCTCTAAGAATCTTCATGTTCCAAAATATCAAAGACAGCTGAAAAATCTTAGAAGCCTAATTTTATCTTGTGGTAGATGGTACAGTTCATTACGCATCTTGGTGTATCTATACTCTTCCTACAACCATGCATAAAATTCTGTTTTCTTTTCAGTCAGTCCATTTATGCCATGCATTTGGAACCAATATAGGTCCAAAAATTTTTTAACCCCACTCCAATCTTTCATCACCCTCAATACATACAAGCTAGTATTTGAAAGAGAAATAATATGTAATGCATGTACAGAACAGAGCTGCTGTCTTGATAACATAGGGAAGAAGAGTAGGGAAGCATTTTCCAAAGTGGGATCCATGCATTATCTATGTCTGAATCAACTGCATTGCTTCCTATTAGCACAATTTTCTAAGCCCATCCCAGCCCTATGAAACCAAAGTGTACATGGGTTACATCTGCATGTCAAATACCCTCCATAGGGATTTTAGTGCGTTAAGATATGCATATCATTGATTTAAGGGAAGTTGGAGGGTTCTCTTCTTTGGCACCCTCTATAATATCTAGAATTTGTAAGTGCTATAAAATCAGCATTAAGGAATGAGTGCTTGGAGGTTTTTTTTTTAACGAGATGAGGAGGAAAAACATGAAGAATGACAAGTTTGAAGATCAAATAATTTGAAGTCTGAATGTCTGAGTACAGACTAATGCATGACATATGTAGACATGAGCTATTGAAATCAAAAGTAATAGTTTGGGGATAGAGTGAGGGAAGGATGTAAAATGGTGTGTTCCTTAGCTGTCATTTATGTCAGCCAATGCTTGTCACTGAGAATAAGTTGAGAATCCCCTTTGTGTAACACAGCGATGAATCTTAGAAATTCTTAGAAGCAACTTTAAGTGCTATTTGAAGTTCAATATAACCTTCTCTATTTGCATTCAGTTTGTAAGGCTGTCACCAGTGTGATACTACTAATAATGCATTTTATACCAGACAATGCTCAAAATGCTTTAGATATATTATCTCAATTAGTTTTTACAACAATTCTCTGGTGTAGATGATTTTAATCTTCCTGTTTTACAGATGAGGACACTGAGGCATAGAGTGGTTGAACACTTTGATCAGAGTTTTAAATACTTAATAACAGAATTGGGCTTTAAACACAGAATGCTAAATTCAGAGCCCGTTTTTCAACCCAGATGTCATTCCATCTCAAACTTTGGAGCCACATTAAACAGCAGGAGTTAGTCAACATTTCTGTAAAAGGCCTAATAGTAAATATCGTAGGTTTTGTGACTATAAATTATATGCCAAGATAGCATGAAAACCATAGACAAACTGTCCATCAATGAGTGTTACTGTGTTCCAATGAAAATTTGTAAAAGCAGATAACTGCAGTTTGTCAGTTTCTATTCTCTGGTATTAAAAAAAATGGTCAGCATTTGTGGCAATGTAAAAAAGTACAAATTTCTCTCTCTTTTTTTAAATGCATGACTTAAACGAATAAAAGTTTCATATTCTCTATTAGTGTTCTGAAAACAAAATCTGCCCATTTCATTGCCAAGAGAGTAAAGGGAAAGTGCTCAGTGCAGTCCTGCAGAAGGGGTGGGAAGCTTGCTTAGAGGTATTCACACTGCCTCCCCCAGCCATCCCAGTGATCCCAAACACTGAGGAATGCAATGGCTGGGTGATTTTAAGAGATGGCACTTTCTAGAAAAGAGAAAAAATTTACACTAAGAGGGTGTAACTCAACTGGAAGAAGAGTTCATCTGTGCACCAGGCTTCTTTATCTTCATGCTTTAATAGAAAGTGAGGTATCCAAACCGAAGTCAAGAATCTTGAGGAGCACTTTGGTGTGCATGCTGTAAAGTGTTTTTTAATTTTTTTCTCTAAAAACGCTTATTCCAACTAACATAGTTTGACAACATCTCCTTCTTAGTTTATCAAAGTGAGGGGAACTTTTCAGTCTAATATCTTTCATGTGACTTGCTAATGGGTGGCTTGCAAATGATAAATATTATTGATATTGGCTTTTAGAAACTCTCTAAACTCTCTACAGTTTTGCTTTTCTCTGTCTGAGGATGGGGACTGTGACAGCTATCATACTCCATGGAGTTGGGAAGACTGGATGAGAAAATAGACAGTAGAAAGCCTTGATATGTTCAGAAGGCTGTATTCGAAGTGTGATAAATAAAACTATGGTAAATGCTTAAATTAAAAAGAATTATTACTGTGAAAAACATTCCCACTAATTCCCCTCAAAAGACTTTCCCTTGCTTACTCCATCATTCTTGTCACTTTCTGAAGCAGCTCTGGAAATCTTCTTTTGTGAGAGTCTTTAGTTGCACAGTCACAGCTGCCTAGGTGTCCTGAATTGAAAAAAAGTGTTTACCTTTCCCAGTCACTTTGACTTTGCAGAAGAGCCAGAAGGCTAACAGTGTCAGATCTGATAAATAAAGTGGATGAGGACATAACACAATGTTTTTACAAGGCTGCCTTTCCATCGGATAGCACTAGACAGCAGCATTCGCTGTATTTTGATCACAGTTACAAAGACTCACAAAAGAAGACTTCCAGAACTGCTTCAGAATGGGGTAAGAATGATGGGATACATTTGTTCAAAGCACGGGGAAGCATTTTTTGAGGGGAAATGATGATGTGTCCTTTTTTGTAATAAATTTTTGAGACTTAACTTTTCATTGTGTGTTGTGATCACATCTTGTATTGACTCTTGTTGGTAAGGGTATTATTTAAAACATTTTGAGTCAGCTAATTGTATCCACTACCTATCTATGTATGTATGTGGGCTTAGTGAAGCTAAAACAGTAAAGTATGGGATTCCCACTATAAAATAACTCTCAGTATTTCAGCAGTTACTGTAAAAGTTCATTTGTTATAATCATTGTAGAACACTGGAACTGATTTATAATAAACCACTAGGCATTGTTAAAGGGGCATGAGGTTTGCCCTAGGCATAGTGGTACTGTGATAAAATTCGACAAAAGTGGATGCTTATTTTGAATTCAAATGTCTCACAATGGTAATTGCCGGTTTTCATTTGTTTGTTGTTGGATTTCAAATGGGTATCCTTATTTTAAGTAAAAAAGGAAAATTATCACTCTGACAAAACAAGAAGCAGAGCTGTCCTCCTGTGGACAGAGTTGCCAGAAAGAGTGATCTCCTTTCATTGCTTTATGCAAGCTTTACTTTGGGAAATTAGCATTTACATGACACTAGCCAACACTGTTCTAGTGGGTAGCAACTATTAGTTGGTACCAAGAAGACCAGCACCTATACAAGGGAAATAAAGGAGATAGATTGTGTATAGCTGCTCATCCAGATGCCCACAAATGAAGCTCTTAACTGGAAACTCTAGGATTGGTTATATAATTTTTGATCATATTTTTTCTTTTTGTCTTGGTAGGAACTGGATCAGTAAAGGTGCAATAAGTGTAATTCGGGACAAAACAAGCAGTGCTATGCACATTTGTGTGAAACGACTCCACTGAAGTTCTAAAGTTTTAATTATCATCATTATAAATGTCTTCTGTTGAGCATTTATTCTATGTCAGTAACTGTGCTTAATAACATAAATCAATTTATCTCTACAACATCTCTATAAAGTAGATGATTTTATTTTCTATGCTTTTACAGTTCAAGAAAATTGCCAGAGGCACACAGTTAATAAGTAAGATTTTATCCTACATCTGTCCTATACCAAAAATCACGGCGCTTGGTCACTAGTTAGAAAAAAATATGAACATAAGTGGCACTGCACTTGATTTATATAGACTTTTAAGGGAACAAAATTCATGAGTAATTTTGATGATATAATTAAAGAAGGGGAAAAAGAATTGGAAAACAGTGGAGATATCCAAAGCAGTACAAAGGTCACCCCTTCAGAAGTTTCCTGGCCACACTAATGAAAGCAATACCTGCAAAATATTTTGTCTCTCATCATGCTGTTTGTTTATTATCATGTGACCAACAAAATTCAACACATTTCATTTGCCGTATTTGTTTGTCTTGAGTTTATTTTTCTCTATGAGTGTTCATTCTCTGTCTGCATTGTTCAGTATCATATTCCTAACAGCTCCTAGGCCATTTTAAGCACCAAAAAATGTAATAGCAATAATGTATATGGAGCTCTTTCTGAACTTTATGCCTTCCAAACACTTTATGTATGTTATCCTAAATAATATTGGAGAAAAAAGTTGCTATGGCCTTGGTGAATTGTCTTATTCATCACTAATAGTTTTTATCCCCTGCGATGCAGATACATTACCATTTCAATGTATTTTCTTATCTAAGTGCATAACAAAAATGTAATTAATTTTAACTTGTTTTTTATTATTTGCTTGATTATTTTATATAAAATATATGTAATGTAGTTAACACATTAATATGCATAGGGATTTATCTTTTCCTTTAGGAAGCTGAGCCCTTCTTTTTGGTTATACTCCTGATAATAGTAGCTTTAAGTTACTTTCATAAAGCATCTAAAGAAAGGAATAAAATAAGCTTAGCTTCCAAGAAATAATAACATTTTTAAAAGGAAGGAAATAAGTCTATTTACTATATATCTATTGAGTTTCTGGTTGATTTTTATCTCTGTACTTGTGAAGAATAGAAGAAAAATTCAAGATCTAGTGTCACCATTAAGGAATTTAAGACTTTTAGAGTTGTGAATCTACCAGTGTTCCTGAGAAAAGCCTTTTGGGAAGATCTGTCACATGTCATGTGAGGTGTGCAAAAGCCCTTGACTTATACGATAAGTCAGGTTGCTGGTAAAAGGATTGTTCAATAAACAATTGTTTGTAGATTGGTAAATATGTGCCAAAAACAACTCTGCAGTGTACATGTGGAAGGGGAAGAAAGGCTCCTATGACTAACAGCAGATGTTAAATGTTGTATTAATTTAGAATAAAATGGGAAAATAGGAGCTTCAGTAAAACTGTGGGTTAGATGATCCAGGAGGGATGAGAGGCAAAAATCAGCTTCAGATTAGATAAAGCTGAACTAACATAAGTACAGAAGGTGAAATTTGAATAGAATCTTGTATATAGTAAATATTCAATAAATATTTGTTTAATTGGATTTCCAGAGTGCTTATGAGAGGCAATGGTCTCCTTCTCTACCCACATGTCAGTACAAGTGTTTCACTGAAGCAGAAGAAAAGATTAGCTGTTTATTTTTAAACATGCATGAGAACAAAGCACATGTAAAAGATCGCTTTATTCTCTCATCTTCCTGTACCATCCCACACTCTGACCATCATAAATCATTCTCCCTCCCTTCCTCTGTTCTCTGCCCAGGGGATTTGTGACTTCCAGTCTTAGACACATCTAGGCCATATGGGTAAAAGAACAAAGTGAGAAGTCATTTCCTTATCTGTTTCTGTAAACAGTCCAGGGACAGAAGACTAGATGTAGGAAAGTTTGTGCAGGAAAATGCCTAATGTATTTCACTTTGTGTTTGGGGGGCTGTGAGACCAGGGACTAAGACTGAGGGTGTGAAAGGGATTAGAGATATTAGCTTGAAGGAGAGCTTAAAGGAAGTGTCTTTTTTAAAGGGATAATGGTTAGAATTAAAGATTTAAGTTAGTTTGCTTTGCTTTTTCACTTAAACAGCACCAGTTAAAGCTGTAGCCAAGAATCTATAAAAGGCATGATTCTGAGAATTAAAAATTCCCCCATTGAAAAAATTTAGGGGGTATTGATAGATACTGTGCCAAAACGATACTCTGCATCATGTTTCTGCCATCCTGAGATGAGGGGAACCCCCTGGCATGGGCTTGCCACATAACAGCCAGTATCTCTGCCTTCTCAAAATGGAAATCTGGAATGGCAGCTTTTAGAGAAATTTGATTTATTGGAATGTGTACAATAGGACAAGAGGCAATATCTTTGATCACTGGTTTCCAAATCATCTAAGCAGGGCTGTAGAGATTTAATTGCTCAAATTGGCTGGAGAACAAATTGAAAAGTAGGCAGATGGTCATTGCCTGTGTAGGACCACAGACCTGAACATTTGCCGTAAGGCACACACTCACCACTCTGCACCATAGGAAGGATGGAGGAGGGCAGTAACGCTAAGGAGAGCTTACGAAGGAGTCATTTGCCTGCTTTACTTATTTGATAGCTGTGATTTCATGCGCATTATCCAGAATAACTCTCTCTCTTCCATCCCTCCCCTATGTCACTGTCTCTCTTCTCTTCTTTCTTTCATTCTCCCCTTTCTCACTAGAAGAATTACCAAGGTTCTGCCGTTCTTCTATAGAGTGATTCTATGTTTCCCTCTGCTCCTCTCAATTTTCTTTCTTTCTTTCTTTCTTCTTTCTTTCTTTCTTTCTTTCTTTCTTTCTTTCTTTCTTTCTTTCTTTTGTTAGCAGCTGATAAGATTTGTGCACATTTGGCATGTTGAAGCTTATAGTAAAATATTCAATTATTTTTGGAAATTGAGCAAGGCCTAAAAGATATGTAGATAGATGGAGTGGCCAACAGCTTGCAGAGCACCATACCCAAGTTTTATTGTGACTACTGTGATATATACCTCACTCATGATTCTCCATCTGTGAGAAAGACACTGCAGTGGCAGGAAACACAAAGCAAATGTGCAAGACTACTATCAGAAATGGATGGAAGAGCGGGCTCAGAGCCTGACTGACAATGGACACATTTCAACAAGGAAATATACTTCCTACTCTATGCTTTGCTCTCCCTCCTGCACAGGTAACTGAGGGTCCTCTCGCCCCCTGCCCGGTTTCCTGGGTCCTCTTTGCCCTGGGATGGAGTCAGCTCGTGGAATGAAGCTGCTCATGGGAGGTCATATACCAATGCTGCCTGAGCTCCCTGGGGTGAAACTTCCTACACTTGGTCTCATGATGGTGCAGTCCAAAGTGACTCAACTAGACAGATAAGGGCACAGGAGAAGCATCTTTTATTCCATTTTTACATTAATTGTTTTGAGCTTACTAGAATATTATAGTGCTGTGACACCAGTTGTTTTCTAAGAACATGACAAGACAGATTTGTTCTCCTCTCCTAGGAAAAAGAGAATTTTTTTAGAGAAGAAAATTGGGACAAAAGTACATATTTCATTTCTATTGTAAATTGTGAACATAAAGTTGGCAACTGTTTTAGTTAAAAGAAAAGATATGTAGATAGATAGCAAATACTTGGAAAAGGTCAGAAAAAACACAGGACTAAGATGATTCATAAATTATGCATCTAGAAATGACACAATTTAGTTTTGGTGACTAACACTTCCAACTAGAGTTTGTTTGTTTGTTTGATTGTTCTTAATTTTGGATCACTTAGTTGCCAGGGAAGGGAAATAGCATTTTTGTGTGTGTGGGGGTAGTATTTTGCAGTAATTTTGGAATCATTCTGGTCCTAAGTGGGAGGATCAGATTCATTTCACTTTTAATAAAAACAAAAATAGAAATAAAAACAAGCCATAATTATTCCAATTCAAACACAAGTTCTTCCCTTCTATGATAAGCAGAAGAAAGGACTGGAAACTTCTTCTCTTGACTCTATAATATGGTGGTCCCCAACACTTGGGCTCCGGATGAATATAGGTCTGTGGCCTGTTAACCTAGCTGGCTGTACAGCAAGATGTGGGTAGCAGTAAACTAGTGAAGCTTCACGTGTATTTAGTTCCCCATCTCTGGCACTATCTCTAGAGCTTGGCCTCTTGTCAACTCAGTGGAGTAATTAGATTCTCAGAGCAGTGTGAATGCTACTGTGAACTACACATGTGAGGGATATAGTTTGTGTACTGTATCATTGAACCTTTAATCAGGAAACTATCCTCCCTCCCTTCCCATCTTTGGAAAAATTGTCTTCCACAAAACTGGTCTCTGATGACAAAAGGTTGAGGATCATGGCTTTAATATTTTTAAAGCATATGGCAGAGATCTCAGTAATTTCAGAATTTTAGAACCAAAGGGAAGTTGATTTGAAGCCTGGGTTGGGAAAGAGTTCAACTTTCGCTAGTGCTAAACTCCAGCATGACATAACCATTCTCTCGGAGCCCCTATTTCCTCCTGCACAAAACACGGGTAAGGTTATAGTGAGATAATGAAAGGCTCATCTAAACTTTGAAATACTGATCTCTCAGAAAGCATCCATCTGGGAACTTAACATGAAGCAATTTGATGACAAATTTTAGCTCTCTATCTCTTTCTCTCTGTCTCTCTGTCTCCCAATCTCTCTGTCTTTGTGTGGCTCTCTGCGTCTCTGTCTCTGTTTTTCTGTCTGTCTGTCTGTCTGTCTCTTGTCTTTTTCTGCCTCCTTCTCTGCCTGTCTCTTTGTCTTTGTCTTTCTCTGCCTCTCTCAAAGCAAAATGTTCAGTCAGGATCTTCTATTAGAGGTTTTCATCTTTCTGGGGTCATGGATTTCCATAAGAAGCTAATTCAAGCAATGAATTCTTTCATCTGAGAAATATCCCTGTACACATGTGTACACATATATTGTGCGTGCATATAGAATGCCTTGTTCTGCCTGTCAGTTCCAGCAGGGAGCAGCAGAATAAGCATGGACTCCAGAGAATTCAAGACCTTGTTAAATGCTATCATAGCATCTTCCAAGGTCCATAACTAGATAAATCATTTATCTTTGAGCTTCAGGTTTGTTCCTGCAATTTTAATACAGAGATAATACCCATGTAATACATCATATTATATACCAGCAAAATATATGGGCTTTTCAATCAATGGGAGGAGTGACAGTTATGTTTACTATTCTTTATAGTTTCTAATGTTTTCAAAAGTTTGGATTTTAATTTGATACATGCCTCGCAAGATTTTGTGCTTGTGGAATTTTGTGTGACTTACGGCTAAAAATTACAGTGTGGAGAGTTTTAATGTTGTCAAATTAGAGAAAAGAAAATTTTAACAAATGTTTAAGTTCCACCAGTGAAAATGTTCTCAACGTGGGAACATTTAGTAGCTATAACCATCAAAAATGTTTTTACTGGAAAGGGTAGATAAAAATGTGTAACAGCCAGGCAAATACAGCTGTAAATCTAATTTAAGAATTTAAAAATACAACTGTTGACTGGGTAATACCTATCACTTAGACTTTCAGTGGAAATATAAATTTGTATTGTAGTTAGGATAAAGTATTTTTGAAGTCAATTAAGCCAACATAAATGGTTGTATTAATGGGATATTTCACATTCTGTGCTCTGTCAGCTTCCTTGATTTTAGCATTTTTCCATTTCCTTTATGTTAAATATGCCCTGGTTTATAGAAATCATTCTTTTTATATGGACCATTTTTTTTCCTTCCAGATCATTTCTTTCCCCAAGTTTCTTATGTTAGTCAGTGTAACATCTAATATAATTTGGGTTCCCCCATTGCATTTGGTTTTACACAATTACATCCAGATGTTGTTTTCATGATAGTTTGATTCTATTTGAGAAGCTTGGATATTTTAGAATGTTTTACAATTAACAGCTTCCTTTGAATTCCTTTTAGGTCATAGTGGTTTGCATGTTTCCATAATCTTGTTTTCAACATGGAGGCATAAAGCTGAAAGGACATTAGAGGTCATTTAGTCCAATCCTCTATGTTAGAGATGAGGAAGCTGAAGTCTTGAGTTTTTGTAACCAAGTCAATAATTCAGCCAGTACTTGGAAAATCTAGGAGTACATGCATGCATCTCATTCCTCATCCCCAACTTTCTAAGTTCTACAAGGTTGACCACTACACTTTTTTAAACTTAAAAAATGAATTCTCTCACTTACCCCCTATATTTAAATTCAACCTAGGAAGATGTTTAGAAATTGTAAGAATGACTACAAATTACAGATACTTCATTTTGACTTTTCTTTAAATATGTAACTTTTAAATCCTTATCTTGTGTCGCTGAATTTGAAACAAATTTGTACTTCTTAACTTCTATATTTTTTGAACAATTTAAACAAAGAGGTCAAATTTTAAGCAGTAAGTCTTTGCCATTTAAGACATTTCCAAATGTGAAGTCTGGAAATGAACAGCAGTGAAGTCACCAGTGGATCATATGTCATTTAGAGGCTTCGGGGCATGTGTAGAACTTCAATATTTTTCTCACTAGAAAAAGAAAAGTTTAAAATCTAATTCATGTGGAAAGGAAAAACCAAGAAGAACTAAACCTTCTATTAAACAAGACCAAAAAATATAATTTAGAAAAAGTATACTTTAAGTGCTAGTGCATAAAAATGCCTTCATTTTTCTCACAGCCCACTTTTGATTTAACTGGCATTGAAATGAGGAATGCAAAGGCAAGTTTAAAGTCCTTTTTTTTTTAAAAAAATGGGATATCTGCCAACAGCTAGCAATTGAGTAATTATTTTTTCCCCACAGGACACTTTGGGCTCACTGGAATGTAGCTTAAGATAATAATCAGATTCAAAGAAATTCTGATGCCAATGTAATGTAGAATTTGGTTATGATGCTCTTTTCAGGAACATGCTAAACTTCACTTGGAGAAATGGGATCTTATTCTGCCATAGGACAATGTACACTGGTAAAAAGAGACTTGCACTAGCTCAAAATCTCCCAGAAGGCTTTCATCTGTAGGTTTAGAAAATTGATTTACTCTTTCATCGTTCACCTTGAATGGTAAAATTCTTTCAGGTCACCACTATGTAAGGAGTAATATGCTTGACACTCAGGATCAGAAATTAATTTTGTCAGTGATATCTCAAAATATATTTAGTGCAACATTACTTTTTTGAGAGAAGAATACACGTGGAAATCCATAAAAAATGTCCACCAATAATGAAAGTTATCATTTAGATGTATCGCATACACTGTATTAAACACTTTCTGCATGTTACTTATACACTTCACTCAGTCCTCACAAATGCCCTGTGAAGTGGGTACTATTATATTTCATTTTTAGAAGGGCCACTGAAGATTAGAGAAGTTAAATAATGTATTCCAGGTCTTATACAGTGAAGCTGAACTAGAAACAAATCTGATTTCAGACCTGATCACACAATCTGATTTTGGATCTGATACTTCCAACTTTGTAACAAGATAGTGTCTCCAGAGGGTCTCAACAGTTATTTTTCAGGACAAACCAGTTTAGTTGATGCCAACTTTTATTACTAAGATTAAATTATTTATATGCATTATTGTAATCACCTTGAAGCAAATTTTCCATTGCTTTGTGGTATGTGCGTCTGCGTGTACACTGCTGGAAATTGTTGAAGCAAATTTCAATGCAAGTAAGATTTAATATCTTTTAGATATTAAAACTACATATGAACTAACTGCAGCATCCAGAATTGTGACAATTAATTTGCAATTCAAATCCCATGATTGAATCTTAAGGAATTCATCAAAAGATCTAGGAAACTGAAGGTAAAAACCTAATTCACAGAATTGTGCTTCAAAGTCTTCATCTAATGACACACAAGATAGTTTCTAATGCAGGTCATGATGAAAGTTCTGCAAGCAAGTAGGCTGAATTTGCTTCACATGTCTGTGTCATGTAAATGGAATGTTCTCTAAAGGACTAGTTTAAAATCATGGGTCCCGAAGCATGATGTTGTGACGTATGAATCTCTGGTTTGCTGATCCTAAACCATATTCTACTTCAGCACTATACAACTTCAGCTCATTGAACACATATAATGGGGTAACACTTTAGAAATTGAGTAGCATTAAAGTTTTGTAATATCTATTATTGCTTTATATCATTGGTCTGGGTCATAGGAGTTTGAGAAATTTGAAAAAGAAATGAACTGTATTATTAGTTCTTTGCTTTTACATTGAAAGATTAAACCGCTATGAGGCTGGAATGCTTGCAGAAAGACAGATTACCGTTAGAAAAAAATGATGGGTTGTACTTTGCAGAACAATCTTGCCTCCGTGCTGTTTATATTATCTGTTAAACAGCATGTATACGGAAAAAAACCTTTTATAACATAGTATGTCCTCAGTCTGGGAGTTTCACCTTGTATCTTCACATAGTAAGGGTATTAAAGTCTTGCAGTCATTTTTAACTCAGTGTTTTCCAGTGCTATTTGACATATATGCCATTTTCTACTATTAACATGGAACTAGTATTCTGTAGAATATGGCAACGTTCCTATGGTAATAACCATTTTGATACAAAATGTTTCATTTCCCCATATCCTACTGATTTCTTTTTACATTTTTCTTATTTTTCAGAATTTCAAACATACATAAGAAAAAGGTATAATAAATCCCTTATACTTACCCATGAGATATAACAACTGTTTGGATTTTGCCTTATTGTTTCCTCTATATTCTGAGGTGATTTAAAGAAAGTTTAAAATATCAATTTTATCCTTGTCAGCTTTGGCATGCTATCATAAAACATAAGAAATTTTCTTACATTTTCACTGTGCCATTGTTTCCTCTAACATAATTACCAGCACTCTTGCTAATTGTGTCTAACACATAGTTGATATTTGAAATTTCTAAATTGTTCCCCATACTGCATGTCATTTAAAGGCATCTAACGCAATGGCTTTTAGTATGTTCATAAAACTGTGCAAACAATGCAATCAACTTATGAATATCATTTCCATTGCCCTCAAAGAAATTCCAGTTCCATTTAGTTGTTGCCCTCAGATTCCCACAATTTCCCCAACCTTAGGAAACTATCATTCTTTCTGTAAAATAAAGTATCTGTTTTCAGATATTTGTCTATTGTGGATACTTTATACAAACAGAATCATTTACTATGTTAACCTTTATGCCTGACTTCTCTCACTAAGCGTAATGTTTCTAAGGTTCATTCATCTTATGGCATATATCAGTACTTTGTTTCTTTTTATAACCAAATAATGTTCCCTTGTATGAAGACATCAAATTTTCATCTATTTGCCAGTTGATGGACATCTGAGTTGTTTCCACTTTCTCATGACTTTTTATTATTAAAAACCTTTGCATTTAGAAAAATTTCAAACATGCATTATGTAGATAATTCAATAACCCTCAAGTACTATCTCTTAGTTTCCACACTATTAACTCCTGGCCTATCTGTATATATCTGTACTTCTGTAGTCCTTGCTCTCCAACTTCTTTGAAATAATAATGTAATATTATTTTGAAACAATAATATAATATTAATATTATTTTATCTATAAATATTTTTATGTATTAGTAAATAATAGCATTTTAAAAATTCACATCTCCATTATCACATTTAAAGCATATCAGTAATTCCTTAATGCCTAATATATGGTTCACTGGTATCTTAACATTTAGAGAAATACTTGTCTTCATATATTATATTTGACTTATCTAGTGGATATTAAATTTGTTAAAGTCAATTTTTTTATCAGAATGATTTGATGTACTAGAGGGAAAATTATTCTTCTGTTTGGAATTGCTGGGCGTGAAGATTTTCCATGGTAAATGCTATCACATTGAAAAATCTGTCACTCTTGCTGGGTCCCTCAAATGCCCATCCCCAAGTTTAGATGTACACAAGCTTAGAGCTCAGAGATCAGTGTGAATTAACATTCTGAGGTCTAGAAGGACAAGTTGGTCCCAAGATTCAGTGAATATTGATCTGCTGTGGAAATGATGATCCACTGTCCAGGAATCTCTTCTGCACATCCAGATCTTAGAGTCTAGTTCAAGGAAACCACCATAAAAATAGAAGCATTACTA